>ULGV01000002.1:2846025-2885631 GCA_900519065.1 Yarrowia hollandica | reverse complement strand
CCCCCCCCCCCCCCTTCTTTCCTATCGGCTCCGTTATCTTTCCCCACCTGAAGTTTCTCCACTCTGATAGCCGTCATGGAAGATAGACAGGACCCACTGATATTCATAAGATAGTGTTATGGCTGCGGTGGAGTGTAATGTTGAACACGGGACATGTTGACTCCGGCGGCATGGCGAATGTGTTTATTTTCCCCTAACGTCATTTTTCTTTAACAAATGAGACCATTCCATTTCTCGATCAACTAAGTCTAACTAAAGGGGTAAAGTGTCAAGTATGAGACAGGAAGAAAGGGATATATATCTTGACGACGAGCCGTCGTATGAGGGTGATTCTTCCACCTTTGTATTCCCCTCGTTCTCCTCTTTGATTCGACACCAACTACGCCCCCACTTGTTACACGAAAATCTCAGATAATTACACCATCCGAATGGTCATCATATACTGTAGGTATACTTTCCATGACCACACCACACGATAACGCATGTGACAGACTGCACACGACCAGAAGATGAAACGAAGATTCAAACAATTGAACCATATGAAAACGATCAGCTGCAGTGAGAGATACCAGTACAGGTACTTGACCTGGAAGTAGGACACAAAACCACCACCCAATCTCCTTTTTACACCTCATTCTGCATCCATCATCTCATCCATCTTCATCTCTTCATTGTTCCATTATGTGATCCACTTTCACTCTCGTCACACCCTTTCCTCCAACTGTCATACGCCAAACCGAGCAACCACCGATGAAACGTTAATCTCTTTCCGAGGGTAAGGGCACCGTCCGAGGGCTAGGGGACCTCTCCGATTTTGACTCGGCTCTCGGACACGACGATACTGTATTATGCACGTACATTCTTAGATCATCCCGAAAACAAGAAGTAAAAGTCGACGAGAAACGACAACGGGCACGGAAACGTAGCCCTAGCCCTGAAAAACCTCAAACCAGACGAGCCGAAACCCTAGCCCGACCCCCCGAACCGTCCCATTGAGACCAGTTCGGTCACGTGACCTCATCGGAGGATTGAGTTTTCTTCCTGGGCCATGCGGCTGGATATTGTGTAATTGGTTGGATATGGTTGGATATACGTTGTTGTAGTGGTTTTACAGACACAAGTGATGGCTCATTAGATGCGAAACCACGTGAAGAATATTTTGGTACCGTTTATATTCATTTTCCCGTAAAATTGCGACGTTAACACGCGCTCAAACAAATTACCATTAATTTCGTTGATCACATGACCTCAAAATCGTGTAATTTCCTCCCGGCTCTTTTTCGTGCTTTTCGTGCATCTGTCAATTGCACGTGCTGATGCAAAAGTGCATACAAACGCGACACGCGAAACAATGTAATTAAACACACGTACAAGTAGGGGGCCACAAAGTGCAATTTCCGCATCATCATTTCACGTCACGATAATTGGACAAATCCCAACAATGTAAAAAAACAGCTTGCACTAGCACCGTTTTTAGGGCGGTTGCCAATTTTCGTAGACGCTTTGTTGGGCCCTTACCTCAACCCCAACCCGAAGCTTAAATGTGCCCCAAACGAGAATGCACTGTACCAGCCGAGGAGGTTCGGGTTCCCGCCACGAGAAGAGACCGGAAGGGGTTAGGGGATAAGCTTATATGCGGTAGGTTTCCGAAAATAGCAAGAGGGGAAAAAAGGAGAAGACTGTGCACGTTGAATTTTGCCAATATTTTTTCAGCCCGTTATTATTAGACATTTGTTTGGTAAGTGAAGAGTCTTATTGGCAACGGGGTTGCGCTCGGAAAAACACGGATAATTAGAGTGTGTGGCAGCAACGACTTTTGTTGATAAAAGTGCACTCCCGAAAAGCGCCCCAACGTTTGGCGTGGGGAATAGTGCCGTATCGGTAGGAGACTTTGCGCATTAATTGTGGGGAAACCTGTGTCTAAGGGGGGTTGTAGTTGGTGGTTTTGCGAGGAGGAACGACGATAATGGACACCACGCGATGAAGAACACAGACACGTTTCCCTCGTTCGTTTCCCGCGTGAATTGCGCCCGGTACACCCGTCTGTTTGTGTCCTGTTTCCGTGCATGTTCCTCGTATGTGCCTCAGCCCCACTTGTATGTGCGTCAACTAAAGTTTGATTTTTGAGGCGTGTTCAAGCGGATATCGTGGAGGTGGAAAACGCGGGGAAAATGTATCGATCTATTCGTCTGAGGCAGGAGAATCCGCCCAAACTCTCAGAATCCACTTTGGGCCACTGCCGCACGTTTTACACCGTTTTCCAAAATTACCCCAACCCGTGGACTAACTAAAGCCTACACATTGCATTAGCGTCATGTAAGTAATATCCCACGCTAATGCAGGAGATGTTCCGACCGGGTCCGAGGCTCGCGCGAGGAATGGGGGGTCACGTGACGTTGAAAAATAGGAAAATGGCTTGAAAAAAGTTGAAAATTTGTCAACGGACGAGGAAAAACCGTAGAAAAACCAAAATAATGGCCACAAATAGTAGCTCCACTAGACATACCCTGTCCACTGTCCCATCCCATACTCTGCCGTCATCCTGACCGTTTCCTTACAACAGCAACCAACAACCAACAAGCCTAATTGTGAATGTGATTTGCCCAAAGTCAAATTAAAAGGCGGTTGCTCTGAAAAACCGAAATGGCGTGTATCTCGCTCACCAGAACCGTCACGTGATTTCGGCGACTTTTATCGGAATCCGCCGGCCCAGGGGATCATTTTGCGCCCTCTGCGCCCTCTCTAGCTCTCCGACTCGGCTTTGCTGGATGTGCTGTTCGGGATGTTTCGGCATGGTCGGGAAGGTCGGAATGTTCGGGACTAGTCGGAACGAAAAGTGCTGCGGGTGGGTTTTTTCGTTTCGAGGCAAGCGCACATAGAGTTGCTGATGGAGGGGTGTTTATTTTGACCAATACTAAGGGGATTTGCGATTTGAAGAGCTCTAATTGTGCACCGGATCCAGAGGGATCCATTGCCACTTCTCAATCTCGTTTTGACCAACCACAGCACCTTCAAAATGGCATCGTATATTTCTTCTACAAACTCTAGTGCACTACGCCAAACTCTAATTTTCGCTGACCACCACATTACATGTTTTACATTGGTTTACATGTGGGGAATCTGGGGGGGGTTTGGGGGCTGATTTTGAAGGGGAAATGGCCATAAATTCCACAGAGAGAATACACAAAAAATCCCAATAAATCCCGCCCAACCGCCTTCCGTTTGCTCCTGCCTTCCTCCTATTTTACCCATTTTCCTATAATTTCCCTACACTCACCTCCCCCCAGAAAGCCAAAAATCCACCTCCAAACCTTGTTGATTCGCTCAGGAATATATATATCCCTTGGATATCCTCCATTATTCCTCATCAAACACTCTCACAACAATGTCTCCCCCCGTTAACCAGACCCAGCTCCACCCCAAGGGTGTCGAGCCCACCCCCGCCGCCGAGGAGATCGAGAAGGAACTCTACGACATTGCTCACATCGAGTACGAGCGAGTCAACATTGACCACAACCCCTCCGTCGCCTCTCTGTACGAGGATGCTCTCGTGCAGGAGTCCGGCTCTGCCATCAACTCCACCGGTGCCCTTGTCGCCTCTTCCGGTAAGAAGACTGGCCGATCTCCCAAGGACAAGCGAATTGTCGAGGAGCCCGGATCTGTCGAGCACATCTGGTGGGGACCCGTCAACAAGAAGCTGTCTGAGCAGTCGTGGCTCATCAACCGAGAGCGAGCTGTTGACTACCTCAACACCCGAAAGCGAATCTACGTTGTTGACGCCTACGCCGGATGGGACCCCAAGTACCGAATCAAGGTGCGAATCGTCTGTGCCCGAGCCTACCACGCCCTGTTCATGCGAAACATGTTGATCCGACCCTCTGCTGAGGAGCTCAAGAACTTCGGCAAGCCCGACTTCACCATTTACAACGCCGGTGCCTTCCCCGCTAACCGATACACCTCTGGTATGACCTCCAACACCTCCATTGACATCAACTTCAAGTCCATGGAGATGCTCATTCTCGGAACCGAGTACGCCGGTGAGATGAAGAAGGGTATCTTCACCGTCATGTTCTACCTGATGCCCGTCAAGCACCAGGTGCTCACTCTGCACTCCTCTGCCAACGAGGGTAAGGATGGTGATGTCACCCTCTTCTTCGGTCTCTCCGGAACCGGTAAGACCACCCTGTCTGCCGACCCCAACCGACTCCTGATCGGTGATGACGAGCACTGCTGGTCCGACACTGGTGTCTTCAACATTGAGGGAGGCTGCTACGCTAAGTGCCTGGGTCTCTCTCGAGAGAAGGAGCCCGATATTTTCGACGCCATCAAGTTCGGCTCCGTCCTTGAGAACGTTGTCTTCGACCCCATCACCCGAGAGGTCGACTACGATGACGCCACCCTCACCGAGAACACCCGATGCTCTTACCCCATTGAGTACATCCCCAACGCCAAGCTCCCTTGCGTCACCGAGTCTCACCCCACCAACATCATCCTGCTCACCTGTGATGCCCGAGGTGTCATTCCCCCCATCTCCAAGCTCACCAACGAGCAGGTCATGTACCACTTCATCTCCGGTTACACCTCCAAGATGGCCGGTACCGAGGAGGGTGTCACCGAGCCCGAGGCCACCTTCTCTGCTTGCTTCGGCCAGCCCTTCCTGGTTCTCCACCCCATGCAGTACGCCAAGATGCTGTCTGATAAGATGACCCAGCACAACGCCAACGCCTGGCTCCTCAACACCGGATGGACCGGACAGTCTTACACCAACGGCGGCAAGCGATGCCCCCTCAAGTACACTCGAGCCATCCTGGACGCCATCCACTCTGGCGAGCTCGCCAAGGTCGAGTACGAGAACTTCGGCACCTTCAACCTGCAGGTCCCCAAGACCGCCCCCGATGTGCCCTCCGAGATTCTCAACCCCGCCCGTGCCTGGTCCGGAGGAAAGGACCAGTTCACCGAGGAGGTCACCAAGCTCGGAAAGCTCTTCAACGAGAACTTCGAGAAGTACAAGGACATGGCTCTCCCCGAGGTCATTGCCGCCGGCCCTCAGGCCTAAGATGTTGGCATTTGTTAGCATCAAGTAAAATGGATATTTATGATTTTAAACTAGTCTGTGAGTTGTACCAGTAGTGATGTGTATTGTAATTAATTTTTTTGACAGTATCTTGCTGTAGCTAGATCTGACGTGCATAATCGGGAGATAAGAAAGTTTATTCCGGGACGAGTGATGCGACGTTAGAACGAACCACGGCACGGCACGACACGGCACAACAACACACAACAACACACTGCTGATTGTACTGCTAGTGTAGACTCCAAGTGGTATATACTCACAATAATTATTGTATTAGTAATCACAACTCATAATTCAGCACACGACCTCACGTCTGTAATGAACGATACTGAGATAGTTTGAGGCGTTTAATGGGCTATGCTGAGTAGGGCTGAGGTGTGGTGAGCTTCAGATGTTTCTGTGTCTGTGTCCGTGTCCGTTTCTGTGTCTGTGTCAGTGTCCATGTCCGTGTCCGTGTCTGTGTCTGCGTCTGTGCTCTTATGGTTATTGGGAAAAGTGGAAGAGTAGCACTTTATATACTTGTAGTTTTACAGAGATCACGACAGGGACCTCGTTGGTGGTGGATCAATGTAAAGTTGAGAGTTTGGGTGCAGAGATTGTAGAACGAGAAAAATGTATGTAAAGGTGGGAATATTATTAGATATTGGTAATATTCGAAGCTCAAGGAGTACAGTGGTGTATCACTATAACCAAAATGCATACTGGGGTCTGTTTTTATGAGAACGCTTGCAAAAACTTTGAGGCTCATCCATCGTGAATTTTTAAAGTTTCATTTTAAATAATATCCTCATTGTAAAAAATTGTCAAATTTAAAGGTGGAATTTCAAAAAAGTAAATTGACCCGAGGAAATTAAACGAGCCAACCCTACAGATCCATAACAACGCGCCCACTCCTCTTATTGCATCTATCAAGGGAGAACGAAAAATGAGGTACACTAAACCTTCTCCCCTCATTCTGCACTAATATGCACCACTCTTGGATCGTTGTAAATAGACCAGCTATAGTAATAGTGCAGAGACAGTTGTCTTTCAAATTCACGGTTTGAGCTACTGTTGTTTTTTCCACCAGTTTCGGGGCACCATTACTTAAGTTATAGTGTGTCAAGTCAAAGACACATTCTCGACACATCACCAATGTGACCGGTCAATAGCAGTGTCAAAAACATGTCTTTAGCTAGGTGGCAAAGATAATATATAAAGGTGTGTTTCTTCTTGAAAGGAGGCTGGAACAACACACTACCCCACAGACGTCACCACAGCTCCAGATCCACATGAAAGAGACATTCAACTTTGGAAACGACTATTCGGACGTGTTTTTACACACTCAACACGTCCTGCCCCAGAGTCACGTGCAAAACGCAGCCAATCCTCTTGAAGGATACCCCCGTTTGCAAGAGCTGCACAGACTCAAAGCTGAGCAAGTGGCTTTATCTGCATGCAAACGGTTTGGATCTCGCACGCCCCAGCCCCAAATTCAAGCCAAACTGGAAGAGTGGGTCAAACAGGGCATGGAGTTTGATGTCGTGATGATTGGAGGATGTCCTGGAGACTCCAACCAGTGTGGACATGGCAACGGAGTTCGGCTACCTACTCGAGACGAACTACGTGCTCTTCCCATTGCCAAACTTACCCCTCGACCCAGTATTGCCTTCTTGTGGGTTCCCGGCTCACAGATCGATATGGGAAGGAAAGTCATGGAATCATGGGGATTCAGACGGTCTGAAGATGTGGTGTTTTTCCCTTCTTCCATGTCCTCAGTGCATTATCCTCCTCAGTTCAATTCCTTGGACGACTCCACCCCCATTCCCATTGTACAGGCGTCTACTTGGCACTGTATTATGGGATTGAAGGGAACAGTGAGACGAAGCGAAGATGTTCATCTCATTAATTGTAATGTAGATACGGACGTGATTGTGGAGTCTCCCGATTCGGTCATTCAGGGCATCGTTCCCCAGTCCATTTTTCTACTGATTGAAAACTTTTCCCTGATGAATCGTCGGCTCCACATTGTGCCTATAAACCAGGAGTTTTCTGAGAAACCTCTTCCGGTTATGACTCGGCCTGGATGGGTGGTGATTTCTCCCGACGTGCTCCTAAACAACTTTGGCGTTAAAGAGTATAATGAGGAGATTGGTAAAGTGGGCAAGTTGGTGAGTATTACCGAGGAGATTGAAAAGCTGAGGCCAAAGAGTCCCAAGAATGAGTAACGAGTGAGTCAATGAATGAGTCAATGAGCGTAGCGACTTTGCACAGCGGGTCGGCAGCGACAAACTGACCTCGGAAGATCTCAGAGCTAATAATTTATTACGTTGGTTGTCATCGAAGGGCTGAGTAACAATACCGTCCCATTTAGATCAACCATGGTAGAATATGCTACTGTACTATTATAGTGAGTGTATAGGTTCAAGAGTAGGTGAACACGATGATGGAACGGTACATCCTAAATACAGTCAGACTAATAATACACAACTTTGAAAGAAATTTTGTGGGACAAGTGATGGATTTTTTTTTGTCATTTTGATCCCCGAAATATAGCGAATATAACAGTGTTTTCAGAATCCCTGTATCGTCACTACACGTCTTTTTGTGTGGTACATGATGCTCTAAGGAAGTAGCTTCAGAGCAAGTAAAAGGTAAGAAATTTGTAAGACAGGTGAGGAGTATTTTTGCCTGATTTTGATCTTAAAGACACGGCAATTCGAATGGTTTTTTCAGAATTCACGTATCTTTATCGTACGTCCTTTTGTGTGGTATGCTGGTGTGACTTCATACGATGGACACATCAGCATGTGTGAAATTTGTATGACAAGTAGGAGACGCTCTAGCCACAGCGGTTACGACGGTGGTTTCAAAATTCCTGTATCTTTACTACATATGTTTTTACGGGGAACGATAACCAGCCGAAGAACAAGTATTGTACATGATAATGCATACCATGTTGCTGTACTCGTATCGTACTGTACAATACAGTAATGTAGCAATTCACACGTATGCCACTTGGAATCACAGTGATGTGTATCTGTGCGCCTTCCTTCACCGAGAGGCATAGCCACGCACTGTCCATGACGCCAGACACTTGTTGCTTGATGGCATTCTCTGAGATGACCAGTTGGAATCACCTTTGGTGGTAGCAAATCAGCTCCCTATTAGTTTCATTGAGGCTCCATCGAGGGCACCAATGAGGTCGTCGTTTGTGTGTTTGAGAGTCGTGATCTGCGATCCGTAGACCAATCGTTGTCCGTTGATATAATTGCTTGTTTGCCGTTGTTTCTTCATAGTTCACAAGTGTCGTTTGTGGCCATGCTTTAGTTACTCCTTGTTCACCTCCCCAACGACCCAATTAACAATCTGCGGAATCTCAGCCTCGGGAACACCTCCTTCACACACCCCAACAGTGATGGGAAACTTGTATTCTCCCTTCTTGACAATCAGCCGAGCCAACCGATCCACCGTGTCAATCGTGTCTTCACTCTGGAGCAGTTTGGTCAACAGCACCTGCTCGTCTTTGGGAACAGCATACATCATACTGGACATTTTTCCGGGTCCTCCTACCTGCTCATCTTCTGTTCCTGAAGGGATGGATTCGTGTTTGTTGGATCGCGTGATGAACAGCGTGACCGATTTCTTGTCGGCTTGGCCATACGCCAGGTGGCAGTAGCTCTGTCCTGTTCGAGAAGTTGTTTCCAGCATGTTGTGTTGGTAAGAGTTGATGTGCGGTAAAGTTTGGATGGTGATGTAGGTTTGGAGGTGCGAAATGAAGGGGAATGTGGACTATGTGAATGAGAGGGGTAAACGGGGAAAATTTGGTAAATAAATGATAACCGTGAGTTTTTGAATCTGGTAGTATAGGTGTTATTACGGTAGTTATTGATTTGAGCAAGTTATAGGATGAAAGGTGCTAAAATGAAAATTCACAGTTTTTGGTCGGAACTTAGAACGCCTGAAACGAAAAAATGCTATAAAACATGCAATTCTCCAGAAATCATGCTGAGAATTGAAATGTGACACAAAGACCGCACGATAATACTCCCATAGAAGTTTCATTATAAACTAACGACTAAGCGGCGAATTATGAACCCCCCCTCTCAAAAAAGACTGCTCCCTCGCCAAACCTAATCCTATTTGTTGAACATATTCTGATTTTAGTTGGGAAAAGTTCAAAAGCCAACTATTTCAGAACAATGTAACTACAAGTGAAATGGAACGCTGAAATGAGTACCCACAACTGCTGTACCACCTTACGTTATGGTAATTACAGTACAGACACCAGTACCTTGTTCATACTGTACAGACATTGGTACGGTACCGATACTGTACTTTGCTCATACGGTCGCTGCCACGCAGCTCCCTAGTTCGCACTTGCTTTGCAGATATACCAACAAAGTGTATCCTAAGAAGGGAGGTATACAAATAACGCGATTTGGTCACGTGATCCAGTGAGAATCAAGTCTCTCAGGAAACGCTTATACTTGCACTTGTTCCTGTCCCCGTTAGTTGTACGGCTGCACCTGATACCTCGTATAATGTGGGGTGACGATCATTGGCTCGGACGCCACGTCTGAGATGCACGTGTAAGACTAATGAGAGGGTGTGTATTTCGACGAGCAGAACAGGTATGAAGAAACAGGGCACATTTTTGAAATCCTCACACTTAGGGGAAGCCATCGGTATATTCAGAATTTCAATTTGGTTCGCCAACACCATTTCAGTGCATCCCTGTCAGCCGCATCATGCACCTAGTTTGCAACCACAACATGCCAAGATGAGTTGAATATATGGGTGTGTTTGTACTTGGAATTGTTACCACAGAAGTCGCAGACTCAAACCGCTACCACCATGTCACAACAAATGCTGATCATGTTTGACACCAAGGCAAACTGCAACAAGTTTTACCATGCCAAGATTCTGGACGACAACGACACGGTTGAGGTTCGATACGGACGGGTTGGAAACGAAGGAGTGAAACATACTTATACTGGTGGACAGCGAAAGTACGATCAGATGTTGCGTCAGAAGCGAAACAAGGGGTACAAAGATGCCCTGATTGCTGCTGATGTTGACGATGGAGGAGTGACTGTTCGAAGCAACGTGATTGACACTGCTCTTGAAGAGATCAAGTACATGGACGACTTGAGTCGGGTTTTGGTGACAACGATTTCACAGAAGAACATTCATCGGATTACGGCTTCCACTTCCATCAAGTTTGATTCCGATGACGGATTATTCAAGACTCCTCTGGGCGTGATTCAGCAGCATGGAGTGGAGGAGGCGATTCGTTTGTTGGGCGATATCGAGTGCCATGTGGCCAAGTTTGTGGAGTTGGTCGAAAAGGAGGGCGTTGTTTTTGAGGAGAAGAAGGTGGACAGAAAGGTAAAGAAGAGGAAGCGGGCAGAGGAGGTGGTTGGGGAGGACGTTGACGCTGAAACGAAGGATGAGCCTGAAACGGAGGCCAATGGGACAGAGACTGTCAAAGAGCCAGAGACAGTTAATGACGCTGAAACTGCAGAAGTTGAAGTTGAATCGGTTGAAACAGTCAAAATTGAAACCGAAGCCGAGGTGGAAACTGCCCCAGATTCACCCCCTTCTAAACGCCGACGAACTAGAGCCCGATCAGCCAAATCCAAGGCTGCTCTAGAAGCTGAAGCCCAGGCTCAACGAGAAGCTGAGGAGAAAGCAGAGAAGGCAGAAAAGGCCAGAAAAGCTGCTGAACGAAAAGCAAAGGCCGAAGAGAAGAAAGCTGCTGCTGCGGCTGAAGCTGCTAAAGAACTGGCTGAAGCTGAAGCAGCTGCTCAGGAAGAGTCTGTGGAGAACTCCGTCAAACCCTCTCCTGAACTCGAACAACTCATGTCTCTCTTGTACACTCTCAACGAAGAGTACTTTGTGATCATCCCAAACAAGGTGAAGAATGCTCGGGAGATTAAACACTTGCTGTTCAACCAGGCAGCTATCGACGAACAAAAGGCCACCTGTGACGCTCTTCTTGAAACCCTCAAACTGATTGAAGATCTCAAGGCCAAGGCTGAAGAAGAGGGCAAGAAGGACACTGGCAAGAAGGCACCCAAATCAGACGCCGAAAAGACCTTCAATGTCGAAGTCAAACACGTTTCCGATAAACGCAGCTTCAACCGAATCAACAAAATGTTTGAAGAGTCAAAAAATGAGATCCATGGATACACTGCCCAGAACGCCAAGGTCAAGAACATTTACAAGATCAAGCTGGGATCCCAACAGGCTCCGTTTGCAGCCACTTCCAAGAAAATCAAATGTGTTCAAGAACTGTGGCATGGAACTCGCCTTCAAAACATTCTGTCGATTCTCGGCAAAGGACTGCTTCTTCCTAAACTGTCTCCGGGTCAAAAGGTAGGAGCAATGTTTGGAGACGGGCTGTATTTCGCCAACCAGTCATCCAAATCGCTAAATTATTGCGATGGCATGCTCTGGACGTCTCATGGGTGTGGAAAACCAGAGACGATTTACATGTTTTTGGCGTCGGTGGCTTTGGGCAAGTATTTTACTCCTGAGGGACCGGTTGGAGTTCCTCCTCCGGATGGATATGACAGTTACTGGGCCAAGGCGGGGGAGAGTGGAGTGATGAATGATGAGATTATTGTTTTTGATGCGTCGCAGATCAGGCTGGATTATCTGTTGGAGATTGAGCTGAGCCAAGTATGGGTCAACGAGTAAACTACTCGCTACGCTCGTAGTTGATGAGTGCTCATAGTTGGCGAATGTGAGAAAGATAACTATTTGCTTCGCTCATAGTTCTCAGTCTCAGTTGGCGAGAAATGAGTTGATGATCCATTCTATTGATGTGACGATATTGTCTCTTTTTCTTTTCTTTTTCCTTCAGTTTTAAGAAATGTATATATCCTGTGTATGGTTGGAAAGCCTCTACTTATAGACATTTGAGATGTGTAAAAAGCGTCTCTAATCTCACAACCAGGTGTTAAGAAACCATCTCTAATCTCACGTCCAGATGTGAAAAAACAGTCTCTACTTTCCAGATGTGCAATTTTCTCCATATGTGTATAAACCATCTCAAGATGTGTCCACTTTGACGTCAATTATATGTTCGTTCAAAATATCATAGACTCCGCTTGAAATATTCTCATTGATACCTACGGGTGCTGGATACTGCTATGACATGTCCGTCTTGTATCGTTCTCTCCATCGGGAAACGTGGGCAAGGGTAAAAACTTGTTTTTTAAATTGATAAAATCGCCACACTTTAATTGTGAGATTTGTGGGCTTTATTCGGGTTAAGGTTTACGAGATGGATCCGGTGTCCTGTCAGTAAAAGCTGCAATACTGGTACAAACGGGGTTTAAATATATATTTGGAGTCAGCTCGTTTTGGATAACACATATATGTAATAAAATCAACCACATTATATACAAATTATTGCGATAAAACGCATTATTCTGAAAAACCCATTTGTAAATTTAAACTCTGCAAGTGTATTTCTAGATAACAAAACGGTGGATTGACTTTTTTCACCGAAATCCAAGGTAATTGCACAGGGGTTACCCGGTCTAGCTATCGTACTATGTATCGTACTTGACAAGTTGTGAGGAAGAATTAAAATACCACCCAGATCGAAATATTTGTATATAAACATGTACTAAAAATTACACCACTCAACCCCCTTTTGTCCCTCCGAATATGCTGATACCAAAAACCTGCCTCTTATTCAACATCAGCATAACAAAAAACAGCAGGTTGGGTATTACTTAAGCAGTTAAGACATAGTTAGGTTATTCAACTAAACAGAAAAAAAGAGTAACTTACTTACGAGATACCGCTCATTTTTGTGAATAAATTACATTAAAATGATCATCTCAGGTTGGAGAGCGCAAAGATATCAAAATTTGGCCGGATTTATATATGAAATTACTCACTTTACACCCCACATATTTCAAAAGCTCAGCATAAAGTATAGGCGTTTAAGGTTCACAAACATCCAAGTCGTGATAAGTATTGGACTCATTTACCGGATGTTATTGTACTGCAATATAGGGATTTTATTACATAGAAGTGGACCTCCTGGAGAGGGTAATCCGACTGACTGTATAGCTTTCTTGTCACATTATTTTTAATCTAACTTCAGTTCAAAACTACATTGAATTAAGGTTCAAGTGCCATCACTTCCCTCTTTTCCGGGTTTACAACTATCTATTTAACTAGCGCTAAAGTAGTAACTGTGAGCATTTAAAAGTGATAGAATGACCCCCAAAAACCCAAGGAATCTAACCACACTTTTTACATTACCCAAACATGGCTCTAACATATAGTTTTATGCTACAAAAAACGTAGCATATGAATTTAGAGTTCTCATTAAAGTTTTAATCAGATGAGGTTGGCCCCAAAGCGTGAATAGAGAGGAGAAAGATATATGAATAGAGAAAAAGATACAGCCCACTCGCTAAGCTCGTGGACTCTAAAAAATTGCAGCACCTAGTATTCTCGTATGGTCTCCCACTACAATACTAACTAGGCTCTCTGGTGCTTGACTATGGCTGATCGGACGGGAAGCCGTATTTTCACCAGGATATGGCCGCAACTGGACGGAAAAGTGGTTGGACGGAGGAGCAGGGATAAATAAGTCACGTGAAAAACGGCGAAAAAACCAACGGGTAAACGGAGAATGGACAACTGGGAAAAGATGGTTATGAACTTGTTATACGAGAGTGAATCGTTGTTTCACTCAACCTTGTACTCGTATTGCTGATGGTCGTAAACTCTGCCTCTCCTAATGATCTATGCTCCATATTGCAACGTTGAGAGTCCATAATTTGCGTAATCGAACGAGTGAATAAAAGAATGAAAAGAGTGAGTAGGAAAGAATCTCTGAAATCTAGGTACAATGAACGACACAAATACAGCCTTTCACTCTCTGGTTAAACCGAACAAGTTGCTAGACAGTTTTGGGCACTGTTACCAGATGCTTCAGGAACAGGCCTCGGTTGAAAATCGTTTCAACGACTTTACAAGTGATAGATATGAAGCTGAAACAATTGAAGCTAAACCAATTGAAGCTGAACTTGAAACTAAACCAACTGAGATATATATTAAGGTTCAATTAACACCTACCTGTTTTGGCCCTCTTAACTTGGACTTAAAAGTGGTGGATTTTGATGAAACTTTTACAGAATATCGATGTATATGATACCATGTTATGGTTGAATTTATAGAGTAGTAACCCTGATGGCTGTGGTTTTATAAGATATTTTAGTTTTCCTAGAATTTTAAATAAACCTTGATTTCCACACCTCCGTCTTAATTTTGGTGATTTTGGCATGTCTTCAGCAGGAGTCAATTAACCGTAAATATATACCAGTATATACAAGTGGTAAGCCGTTAGTAAAGGCATCCCTGAAGGAAGCACTTGTTTGACCGAGAGATACGCAGGCATCCAAAGAGGCATGTGACAAACAGGGTATCGCTATTTCCAGGGGTATTGTCATTTGTAGGCGTGCGTCGTTTGGGAATCGAACTTTTGTTTACATTTACTGCACGGACGCAACCACAGGTTCGAATTCTGGTCAGACTAGTTAAAAATAAAACAAAACAACAAACAAAACAACCCTGCTCTGGTACAGTACATTTAGTTAGACTTTGTGAAAGAAATAAGTACTATGGGGTACCTATTTTGGTGTTCTGGGGGTTCCACGGATCAGTGAAGTGGCTCTATGGATAGAGAGACCATATATTCTAAACAAATATGTCATTATTTTTCCCTCTTGTCATACAGATATTTCGAGATATCGCTATCTATTTTCCTCAGCAGACAGTTGGGTATAAAAAATGGAACACAGAAAAACAAAACAAAACTAATAATAATACAGTAGAACGCTCTCAGCCGTGCAACTGGAAGTGTAATATGGGAGCAAAAAGGAAAAGAAGCTGAAATCGGGAAAATGATGAAAACCAGGAAAGAAGTAGCAGCCTGGGTAGTCCTTGGAAGCACTCGACTCTACCTATGGTGCTCGTCCCTGTACAATGAAAAACCGCCTGATAAAGTCTATTTGGGAAGGTTGAAATTTGGAAATAAATGCTAAATAAATTAAAGAAAATTGGGCAAAAAGAGGGGGAAAAAGAAGAAGCTTGTTGAATATTAAAGAGTCGAATACACTTGGAATAAGTCCTCGTATATGGAGTTGGAGATGAGTTGGCTCGGACACTCTTGACGACGACGTCCTCGAATGTCCTTCGCTCCCAAAGCTTAACCCAAAAAAATTCCACTTATCTGCACAATCTTTATTCCACCATTTTAATTTTTCACCCACTCACTACACACAATGCCACCCAAGGAAAAGAAGGAAAAAACCGTGGTATCGTCCGACCCGCGTTTCGCCGGAGTCCATTCGGACCCCCGGTTCTACATGCCTCGAAAAAAGGACCTCAAGGTGACGGTTGACTCTCGGTTCAAGAAGGAGCTCATGACCAACAAGGATTTCCACAAGGGGTCCAAGGTGGACAAGTATGGACGAAAGTTGGACCAGCAGGATGCCCAGCTCCAGCGTCTGTACAATTTGAGCGATGACGAAGACGAAAGTGGCGATTCTGACGCAGATGATGAGTCTGAGGAGGAGACTGTCAAGGTTAAGAAGGACGTCTCTGCCCTGGATCGAGCCAGAGGAGAAGGAGTCGATTCAGATGAGAGCTCGGACGATGACGATTCTGATGATGACTCCGACTCTGAAGTTGAAATGGAGGAGGAGGTTGTGTTGGCTGATTCGCAGGATATCGCCACTGGAGACGAAAGCACCACTCTTGCTGCTGTCAATCTCGACTGGGATCATGTTCGATCTGTGGACTTGATGGCCACCTTTAACGGATTTGTGCCTCCCAAGGGCGAAATCAAGTCCGTCAGCATTTACCCTTCTGAATACGGAAAGGAGAAGATGGCCGAGGAGGAGCTGAACGGACCTGATTCACAGCTGTTTGAAGATAAACGAAAGGCGGCTAATGACGATTCTGATGATTCAGACGACGACGAGAAAATCAAACAGGAGCTGCTCAACAATGACGACGGCGAGGAAATCAACAGCAAGAGTTTCCGAAAGTACCAGCTGCAGCGAATGCGGTACTACTACGCTGTCATTGTGTGTTCTGATGTCGCTACAGCTCGAAACATTTACCAAAACTGTGATGGAACCGAGTACGAGTCCACAGCCAACTTTTTCGATCTGCGATACGTGCCCTCAGACATGACCTTTGACGACACTCCCCGAGACAAGTGTACTCGAGTGCCCACTTCCTACAAGCCATCTGATTTCGAGACGGCTGCTCTTCAGCACTCCAAGGTGAAGCTCACGTGGGACGAGACTCCTGCTGAGCGGAAGAATGTGACTCTTCGAGCGTTCAACAAGAAAGAGATGGACAATGAAGAGCTCAAGGCGTATCTTGCCTCTGACAGCGAGAGTGACGAAGAGGGACGAGCTGATCTCAAGGCCAAGTACCAGAGTCTTTTGGAGGGCACTGGCTTTGACAAGGGTGGAGAAGACGGTGAAGAGGAGGAGGATGTCGATATGGAGATTACTTTTACTCCTGCTCTGAGTGAGAGCCAGCAGAAGAAGGAGGACAAGGAAGAGGGAGAAGAAACGACGCTGGAAAAGTACAAGCGAAAGGAAAAGGAGCGGCGAACAGCCCGAATCCAGAAATGGCAGGAGTCCAAGGAAGCCAAGGAGGACGAGGAGCATGAGGAGGAGGAGAACAAGAACAAGAAGAACAAGAGTAAGGGCAAGAAGGAGCGGGAAAAGAAAAAGAAGGAAATGGACAAGCTGGCTTTGTTGGTGGATGAAGAGGCCGATGCTAAACACTTTGACATGAAGGACATCATCAAGGCCGAGAAGAATGCCAAAAAGAAGAGCAAGTACAGACAACAGGGTCTGGTGGAGGATAAGTTTGAAATGCCCGTGAATGATCCACGATTCACGGCTCTGTATGACGATCATGAGTACGCCATTGATCCTTCCAAGCCTGGATTCACTAGAACTAAGGCTATGGATAAGTTGCTGGACGAGAGAAGAAAGAGACAGGATAGAGGAATGGCGGTGAAGAGAAAGGGAGGAGAAGAGGGAGGCGTGAAGAAGAAGAGAAAGGCAGAGGAGGGAGAGGGTATTGACAAGCTGGTGGAGAGAGTCAAGAGGAAGCACAAGCAGTAAATGGAGGGTGTATGAGGACGTAGTCCGAATGTATCCGACCAAAACGTCTGGAACAGTTTATTGGGGGACATTCTAGAACGTAGTTCTAGTGTTTCCGACCCATACTGTTAGTCATGGAGGACATCTAGAAAGCGTGACTTACCAATACCATACTCCAGTGCTGCAGCCCTTCATTGATGTTATACCTATGGTCTACTTCAAAAGTATATATAAAGAATCAAAACAATAATCGTGAGTCGAGAGAATACTCTACATAGTCTTTTCATTAGTCAAATATCGTATTGATGCATTTCAAACAGAATGCACTCTTCAGATTTCCGCCAACTGTCTTGTATCGTTCAATATATATTATGGACCTGTTGGACTAAACTACATATCAACTCCATGAATATCAATGCTACAGAAATACCAACACTACCGTTAGAGCCGTGTTGCTTCAAAGAACAAAATGCACTCTTCAGATTTTTCACACCGTCTCGGCATCCCTTGCTCTACTATTCTACAGCCCATGAACATCTGCAGCCCTCATCACACCACAGTTCGATTCCCACTTGCATCCAATATCCAATCCAACTCTGATGATCAATCGATTTATTAGTTGAGAATAGTTGGGAAAAGGTTGGCTGGGGGTACTTATTTCGATGTTACTGATATGGAAAAGTAATGAAGGGCAGTTTACCAAATAGAAAACACACATTTTGTGAACAAATATTCTCAAATAGATATCATACCTAATACAATAATTCCGAGATATCGTTGCTTTAGTGCCATCAACCCAAGTGGATATAGTTATAGCTATAGTTAAGAATAATGCATCTCTGAGCTTAAAGTTACTTGAGCTTCGTTTCCCTACAACCAACCATTGACGTGCCTTGAACAGTATGGTCCATGAGTGACGAGTAAGAATGCTGATCTCAGTAGCAATCCATTGAGACGTTACCTCTGAGAAATAATTGAAGCAGCTGATGGATTTGAGACAGAGTAAAATGAGATACGGGAGCACCAGTGATTAGACAAGTGTAACGAATGTACCAGAAGAGCAGTCCGTATTGATATAGATCCAAGTAGAACTCTGAAGAGTAAGTAGATTAAAATACCATTACTACGGGACAGTACATTACCTGTGACATTTCGGAGTCCGATGCTGAACTGATAGGTTCATTGTTCTACTGAATGATCATACTGATAGTCCAAGAACACACAAAGAGATCTTGTTTATGTAATTTTTTTTTTTTTTTTTTCAGGATCAATCCAATCCATCCACTATCTCTTCACTTACTCAAACAGGAAATCCCTCCCGATGTGTTATCTCTTGTATCGTCTGTATCAAGAGCTTGTCTTTCGTAGATGTTGTATCTCTGCGCTGGCAGCTACCAACACAAACACAAGTAGACGACCCTCCCGCTGCCAATGCTTTCTCCTGCTTCATTCACTGTATTTGTTTTCATCTTGTACTTCACTCCATACACTGTCTGCCGTTCACTGTCCATACTGTCCATCAGGCAATAGGACAAGCAATGATACACATTACCATCAAGAGTTTAGAACAGTTTTTTTAGTGTCTTTGTCTAGCGAATGTTTGATAAACCGACTATCTGTGAACCCTCGATTAACCGACAGTCTGTGAAATCTCGATAAACCGACAGTCCGCAAAATCTCGATAAACCAACAGTCTGTGACACCACGTAACAAAGTAAGACAGCCCGACGGTGGAGTTTCGGGCCGTTCCTGTTTGGCTCGACCTAACCACTCTATGTAGTCTGTTCTGCCAGTTAACCTACAATCAAGGTTATCTTATCTCTGAGATAAGGGTCAACTTTTTCCACGACCAAGATGAGACATTTCAAACTACATATGCCTAGTCCCCACACCGAGTGGAGCCCCTGGCGGATTTTAGATTTCATTTTCCGCTTCTCCTCGGTCTTTTAGCTTCCTTCTAGACTTGATCGACGTTCAAAAACTGATAAGAGAAAAAGAGAAGGGAGAAACAACGGCTGGGAAAAACAAATACACCGTTCTAATTCTAAAGCTCCGTTTTCACAAATAGCCTCCAACTGTCCTTGTTCTGTCTCAGGCGCATACACCATCTTGTTTAGGACGTGGGAGGTGGATGGACAATAATGAATTGGAGAGAAAATATTTAAGTGGTAAACAAATGGGGAGTTTTAAAAACACGCTTACAATCACGCACAAAAACAATCACCCATTTTACTTCTCTCTTCTCCAACATGAGTCAGCCACCTGGAACCATGGTTCTAGAGAGGAACACCTCCCGCTCGATCATCCTCCACCCTACGCCTTCCTGTGACCCCAACGAACCCCTCAACTGGTCAAATGTGCGCAAAAACATCAACTTTTCCATCGTCTGTTTCTTCACGCTCATGGCCTTTACAGCCACCTGTGTATCGACTGTTTTCTGGACTCCTCAGAACATTGAACTGGGATGGACTACTCAACAACTAAACAACGGATACGCTCTATCAGTTGCCGGACTGGGTCTAGGATGCCCGCTGATGATTCCGTTTGCCGAAAAGTTTGGCAAACGACCCGTTTATATGGTTTCCTCAGCAATAGCTCTTTCGTGCGCAGCTTGGATGTCGAAAATGAAGACTTTGGGAGAACTGTACGGAGCCAGTCTACTGCAGGGCATGGCCACGAGCGTGACCGAAACGATTATTCAAATGACTGTTGCAGACCTGTACTTTGTTCACCAAAGAGGAGGCTGTAATGGTATCTATATGATCGTCACCGACATTGGCAACTTCCTGATCATGATTCCAGCAGGCTATATCACTGTCAATCTGGGCTGGAGGTGGGTTTACGGAATTATTGCCATTATCACGGGTGCTGAATTCCTAATCACGTGCTTGTTTTTTGAGGAAACTAAGTACACGTCGAAAGTTGAGATTTTAGATGGGGAGGAAGCAGACCAAGGAGAGGTGATTTTGAAGAAAGAAGAGCACCCTCATAAGCTTGACACGATAAAAGATCTATCTGTGTACTCCTCAAACCCCTCCCTAGCAAATTTGGAACCATACACTGTCTACACGAAAAACCCCCTCTCTCAACGCCTAGCACTGGTCACCATAACTCCTGGAAAGTGGACGGAGTTTGGACGAAAAATGTACACGCCGTTCACCACACTTTTCACTTACCCTCTCATCATCTTCGTTGCTATCCAGTACGGCTTCATGCTTACTTGGCTAGCCATGGCTGCAACTACCATAGCTACAGTGTTTGCAGAACCACCCTACAACTTTTCCTCGGCAGCTCTGGGAAATGTAAACATTGCACCCTTTATTGGAATGGCTCTGGGATCAATTTACGGAGGTTGGTTTAATGACAAGACAATCATTTGGATGTCTAGACGTAATGGAGGCGTTTACGAGCCCGAGTTCAGATTGTACAGTCTAATTCCTGCAAATCTTGCCCTTACGATAGGAATTTTTTTATTTGGAATCTCCATTGCTCATGGAGTGCACTGGATGGTTCCCACTACCGGGTTTGCTGTCATCATGTTTGGTTTCGGGTCTTCGGGAGCCATCGTTCTCACCTACCTCTTGGACAGCTATAAGGACATTGTAGCGGACGCTTTTATAGGAGTTATTGTAGTCAGAAACATCTTTGGAATGGTGATGGTATTTGCCCAGACTCCGTGGATTGAAAAGGTGGGACTACAGAATGTTTATATTACTGTTGGGTGTATTTCTCTGGTTCCCCTGATGATGACTGTCCCAGTTATTGTGTTAGGCAAGGAGTTGAGAAGAAGAAGTGAAGAGAGGTACCTAAGAGAGTCCAATAGGAGGTAGTGGTAGTTTGTAGAGTTGCTAGAGTATTTATTCAAGATTTATTGAGCAAAAGGTGGTTTCGGTGACGGGTTTATAGGTGTAACTCTGTGGATAATAGAGGAATAAAGATATACGTTAGTTTGGTGTATTTGGGGATGAATCTGGCATAATACTGTCTCTTTGTATTTTCCACCACATGAATATATCACCTGCTACTCAACATACAGACAGTAATATACGCCAGATCTATGACACACGCGTAAATTACATACTGCTTAAGTTCCTCTCAAATTTGCTCAGTTTGGTCAGTTTGGAATCTTTGAAGAGGTAGAAGTAGTCTAGGGACGGCTTGGAACTCCCCGAGATCCTCCCTTTTGTCATAGCTCTTCTATATCATCTTTTACACTCATCTCGTGGTTTCGTTGACCTATCTAACGACGATGGTGATTGGTCCTCGACCTTGCCGTAGAAAGAGATATGGTGAATTATGCTTGAACAAAAGTGTTGAGCGGAGTGAACCACTTCACTTTACATACGTGCCGCCGAAATTCTAAATGCCTCGGCGGTTTTACGAATTTTGCACTAGTTTATCCACTAGCAGAGTGTCGTTCAACTCGTTGAAAAATGGAGATATAGGAGTAAAAATTTGACACGTGATTGGGAATAGTATGTAGAACACCGTGTCGAAAACTGAGCCTGATTGAGATAAAACTGCATCTTTTTCAGGGAATGGGAAAAACCCTCCTTATACAAACTCTATTTTCTATCAATCAGATAATCTAATCATAGAAATAAGCTTTTGCTATTTCTGCAGTGAGAAAAATGTGGGTATTACTTCAGACTCTCCAGACTAGATGTGGAAATTCTGAGGCGTCCATTCTATTCATCTCACCGTTACAAACAAAATGCAGTCTTCAGATTTTCTCCAGGACCCCCACAGCCCTTTTTAACCGCACCCCTTACCTCCCACTAGGTTCATCCAACGGTCAAACTTTGCAACTGCAACCTTGCAACTCTTGTCTTCTACATCACAACATCTCAAATGATCCCGCCAGAACTAACACCGTTTCTGTGTCGGTATCTGGACACTCCGTCTGTTGTGGCTTTGTACCAGACAAACCACAGCTGGAGAAGTGTCTTGAGCGAACGCGATTTCAAACAGGTTTTGCAACACGATCGACCGTGGGTTCAACTTGCCAACTCGACCAAATGTTGCTGGAAAAGGTGTGCGTTGGGGGAGTCACGTGGTGCGGGGTTGGGGTTTGCGCAGTTCAAAAAATCCGTCCAGCATTATTCGTTTCCGGTTCATTACGATGAGTGTCTTCCGAGTGACTTTTACACGCTGTGTAAATCGTCTCTTTTTGATACACAGGTCATGTTTGGAGATGAGGGGTTTGAACACGTCAGCGGAAATGGTTCTGTGTTTGTGTCTTTAACTGAGGGGGAGCGTGTTCGAGGTACTGTTGATAGTACTGTTGGCAGTGGTGTCACAGTTTCAGGCAACACAATAACTACTAGGTACAGCCTCAATATGACAATTGACGGTGATTTGGAAATGGCAATCCACTCTTGTACTCCCCAAGTACTCGCTACAGCCGTGGTTGTTATGGATGAAACTGTGGAGGACCGCTTGGTGGATGGAATGTACTTGTATGTCAAGTATGAGGAGTCGTCTTCTTCAGAGGAGCCTGATTGCGTGATTTTCGCAGAGTTCCCATGTGGATACGACTCGGAACCGACGATTTATACTGTCGGAGCATGTGTTTTTGTTCAGACAGAAGTGGATGGAAAAATACACACTCAGGTGGTTCGACACGGAGAGCTACAACTGCTGGATGTTTCTGAGACGAAAAACGTTGGCCTTTTGTGTTACAACAGTTCCTACTGGGTTGTTGATTCATGCTGTTGGTCTTCTAGCGACACAACTTGTTCTCCTGTATGTCAAGACCCTCTTCTGCCCCAATACGCTGTTTTCTACGACAATTACGGATTCAGAAGCCACGTGGTGGATCTGAAAAACAAACTGACCATGAATTTGAGAGAGTTGACTAAGGGAGAAATGGTGGCTGTCCCTGGCGTGTCAGAAGGACAGCTACAGGTGTACATGTTCTCCAAACAGTTTCTGCAACAGAGAATGGTCGGGAACGCATACGGGGACTTTTTGAGGACGTTGAACAATACCCCGGCTACTTGTCAGAAGAAGTGACTGAAAACTGAGCTTACGATTGATGATTGATGAATATAGACTTATGATTAATGAATGACATGAAGAAAGATGAAATGATCAACTTTTCAAAAAAGTTGTATGCAACCATGGTGATGTTTTGAAACAAATGAGCTCTCCTCCCTCGCCCGATCCTATACGTATCTATACCTAGATGATGACGTCCCCGGAGTGTTATTATGGCTCCCTCTTTGGATAGCCCTGTCAATATGGTAAGTGTTTTACAGCAAGAAAAGAATGTATGCAGAGGGACAGATATTTTTATACCATTCGATTCCCCTCGCTCTGATGACTCTATTGACACCACTCACGTTGTAAACACTCCTCTCTGGGATGATAAATATTGATTCCTTCGTGGATGTCGAAAGCCTTCTAGAACTCGAAATATTTGTATCACAGTGTACCAATAATTTTACACCATTGGACTATTATTATTCCGATAAGTCCATCTATGCCATCCACTTGATGAATTCTCTTCATTATAGTACCACCATGGAGTCGTTCAGTGTTTTTTTCCTGTTAATGGAAAGCCTTCTAATTAGAACACAACCAAAATGTATGTAGATGGGCCAATATTTTTACGAAATTCAAATCTGCGTTTCATTCTGATCAGATATATACCATTATTTTCTCGAATTATTCTTCTCATAGTCTCATCATCAACATCTCCCTGAATCAACCCCACTCAATGGAACGCCTTCCAGAACACACCAAAGTTCTGTAATACAACAGTGGCAATATTATTATGTCAATCGATTCACCTCACTCAGCTGATTCCAATGGTGTCTCACTTTCCCTAATATCTCCTCTAGAACAGCATATTCCAGTGACCACCTTGCGCCTGTCTTCAAGAACCACTACCCCTTGTACAACCTCCCTACTCGCGCCCCCAAACCCACCTTCCAATATATCAATCTGTTCCAAATCATCCGCACACTCCAGCCGCGCCATTATCGCCCGTCTACGTCATACATAATATCGCCCAACTCGTAGCAACTTGCCACGTGAACGTCAAACGCTATCCTCTTGGTTGTGCATCTGTCACCGCGTATTCATTCTGTTTTCGATGTTTGGCATTATAATATAATATTATGATTACTGTAGGTACCGGTAATTACTGATACCGGGTAGACGTGGTTGACCGATCGACGTCACGTGAATGCACATGACCATGGCCACAACGGCGTGTAATGGTTTTCAATTCTCTCAACTTTCAATATTCCCGATCTCCAATTATTTCTTTCATGTCCCGTCCCCCTTCTCTCTTTTTCGATTTATAAAACGCACTCTCTAAGCTTGTTGGTTCGAGTTTGTTGTTGGAGTTTGTTTTTATTTAATTTTACCTTAAATTATACAGTCATCATTATACGGAAGACGACAAGCAAGGAGACAATTGCATCAGATTGAGTTGACTGCGTTGAATGATTGAGTTGAGTTGTTCCATGTGTCCGTGTTATTAATAGCTACAGTGTGGTACAGTACGACACAGCAGTCCGCTTTCGGTATAAGGACACGTTGAGAGTTGAAAAAGGTGGTGATTACGAGTACGAGGGTGGGGAGAGGTGACGTAAGTGGGGTATCATGAGGAAAACGTGAGGGGGGGTTCATGTTTCGGACGACAAGTTGCGAAAGGAGAAGTAGTGTGATTTTCAGCAGAAAAGCAATTACAGGGCACGAACACAGTACTCAAAGAAAAACACTCACGGAGACAGCACTCCCACTGGGACGAGTACTCGAACTGCACGTACAAACCGCCACACAGGTTCACTTTTCGTTTCCTGCGATCTCCTACCCCGGTTGCCCTTCCATGCGGTTCCATCTCCACTTTGGCCGTCTGTTCCGTCAACTCAATTGTCTCAAGTGTCCGTCGACATCGCCGTTGGCCAGTTAGAAAACAGAATCTATGTGCGTTGCATGCAGGGGAGTGAGAGGCGAATGGTGAGAGGCGAGGAGTGAGACGACGGGCTGAGCGTATAACACGACTGTACAGTCGATTCAGTAAAAATCTAACGTATCGAACGTGAAATTGGGCATGGAGCCCGCCATTCCTCCAGGTTCCCCAGACACAGCCCAGTGGCCCACTGACGCCACCGACGTGGCTCGTTGCACTCACGTCTCACGTCGTTTCACTCGTGCATCTCCTCGGCGCACATGACAATGGGGAAATAGGGGCTGTGCCTGTGCAGAGACAATGAGATTGTCAGAGTTTGAGTGAGTTTGAAAGGGGGTAGTATGCACGGGAATGCGAGCAGTAGAGCGTCAGCGAGTGAGAGCGTCAGCCAGCACGACGGCAATCGACAACCGCAACGGAAACGGCAAAAACGCGCATGGTGGAAAATGTGGACATTGTGGACAATGTGGACAATGTGGAGGTGGTCCAGTTACTACCAATGTCCGTTTTTGTATAGCGTGCACTTGTGTCTCCACAATTGTGTAAATGTGTCTAATCGTGCCCGAATTGCCTACTCTGACGTGCTTCGAACTCCTCTCTCCTCCCCCTTCTAACCTCCAAACTCGTGTTAGTTATTGCGGTAGGCTGTTTGACAATAGGTTTGCAGCCAACCTTGTCTTTCTTGGCGCAGCCATAGCGCACTGATAGATGAGATGAAACAGTGGATGGGGGGGGCGGTGACGAGTTCAGCAGGTGCAAGTTGGGGGCACAAGCGGGCACCAGCCGATTCGAAAACACCAATTGAGTTGATTGAGCGACTTTGTCTTTTGGCTCCCCTTTTTCCACCTCGTCACCTCTCCTCAGGTAACTCTTGGAACGACGTATTCCTGGTGAACCTACCGGTGCTCCTCAAACCTAGATGCGGAATGCAAGTGGGTCTAGGTCGGTGGTTATGGGTGACAAAGAAGGCTTATTTCCGAGGGTGAACGTGGAGCTTTGTCTACCTGGAGCCAATGGTATAAATAGGGCTCTGGGGGAGGTCTTGGACGACTATTGTACAACCACTACAACCACTTTTCACTTTACACACACACACACATTCACAATGGGACTCGGAGATTTCGTTAAAGACAAGGTCAACCAGGCCAGCGACAGCTTTGGCAACAACGACAACAACAACGATTCTTTCGGTTCTTCCGGCCGAAAGAACGATAACGATTCTTACGGATCTTCCAACTCCAACTCCGACTCCTACGGATCGTCCAACAACGATTCTTACGGCTCTTCCAAGAAGGACTCTTACGGATCTTCTAACGACTCGTACGGATCTTCCAACTCCAGCTCCGACTCTTACGGATCCTCCAACAAGTCTGACTCTTACGGATCTTCCAACTCGGATTCTTACGGATCTTCCGGTCGAGACAACAACGACTCTTACGGCTCCTCCAACAAGTCCGACTCTTACGGATCCTCCGGTCGAGACAACAACGACTCTTACGGATCCTCCAACAAGTCCGACTCTTACGGATCTTCTAACAACGACTCCTACGGCTCTTCCGGACGAGACAACAACGATTCCTACGGATCTTCCAACAAGTCTGACTCCTACGGATCTTCCAACAAGTCTGACTCCTACGGATCCTCCAACAACGACTCTTACGGCTCCTCTGGACGTGATAACGACTCGTCTTTTGGCTCCTCCGGTCGAAACAACGACTCTTCCTTTGGCTCCTCCGGACGAGACAACAACGACTCCTACGGATCCTCCAACTCCAACTCCAACTCTTATGGCTCTTCCAACAACGATTCCTACGGATCTTCTGGACGAAACAACGACGACTACTAGACTAGTTAGCATCGTTGCATAACTGTAGTATATTATATTATTGAATAAGATGATTTATGACATGGGACATGAGTAAGACATGAGAGACGTAACTGAAACATGTACCAGTACAAGTACAAAATAGGCAGGTGGTGTAATTTAATAAGTACAATGAACCATCACGTGACTTAAACGACTGTCGATCATGCTATTGTCTCCTTCTTTTACCACCTTAGAAACATTAAACAGAGGACGTATATGCCCGCAATTTTTTCAGGGTTAAGAGTTGGAAAAGAAATTTCACATGAGCTGATTCTTGAGCTGAGTGGGTGGTTACTTGTAGTGCGACTACGAGTACAAGTAATATACAGTGCCTATATTGTACTTGTACGGTATGTACATCTCTGTGTTTACGAGTCGTGAGGGAAAAAACGATTACGTGACTAGAATCAGAATCTGATTTTACATACAATTATCAAAAAAAATAATCACTTGCTCATAGTACACATGTTTCGAGATAGATGCGCTTTCGTCAAGTTACGGAAGGTGGCATTTGACTCGGGATTATCCTTCATTGCGACTGGAGAAGATAGTCCCTCTATTTATATATAAAGGAGCCCTCAGGAAAACAAGAGTAGTACCAAACAACTTATCTCACTCTGGAGAACAGAAATATGTAAAAATATGCCACCCTTGCCATACAAATATTTCCCATTATCGGCAGAAAACTCGAGATCAAACGAGTACCGGTAGGTAGTACACTACTGTACTCGTACGGTACGAACTCAGGTTCTCGTACCGTACATAAAAACAGTTGCTAGTCACCCACAGATCGTACCCCTTATCGTACTCGTACACTTCCCCCCACAATCATCGTAGGTAAAGCGGTATTTCACTCGGGAAAACCCTCCTTTCCGACACCCAACTGCAACTCTAACTAAACCACAACTACCAAAACGGTATGATATTTACTGAGGTAGACGTTTACACGTGCACATTACAGTACGAGCTCAGAAAACCTCGCCCCAAATATTCCCCATCCTCCAACGATTCCTCTCGTTTATTTCTCCGCTCCCGTACTCCATCATCAACCCAGTTATGTTGAAATTTCATTTCCACTTGCAGCGTTTGAATTTAATTTATGCCCCGTTTTAACTTGGAGTGAAATACTCTGTGAAAAATACCTAGCTATAGTGAGCAGAACGCGTAGTAGTGGAGATATAGGAAAGGTAACGGTACCATTGTGTTCCTCGTGATCACACAAATCGTTTGGTATGTCAAACGTCCCCATATCTCTTCCCCAGCGCCTTTTACACTCCTTCTAAATTCCCACCATCCCCTCCGCTGAAAATCTTATAATCGGCACTTCTTCCGCACGACCAACGTCATGGGATTCACCAGCATGAACAGGAGCGACGGAGACGAGGAGATGAGAGATGCGAACGAGGGCGGTGCTAATGACACAAACGTGAGTGGCACAGACGTGAACGACACAAACGCAACCAGGGATGAATCGACTCAAGAGGAGAAACAAGAGACTGCTGCGACAGGACCAACGACAACCACAGCTACAACCATCGATCCACTGCTGGACTCGGACACAAAAGCAGAGGGTGGATCGAGTGTCCGGGAGGCAGTGACTGTGGTGGTCCCCCCGCCGTCTCAGCCGTCTGTCTCGGCCACCGCCTCAACAGTCCCTCTGAAACGACCTTCGGAAGATACAACAGCAACCACAACAACACCAGTGAAATCAGCAAGGGTGGAGAAAGTGGAGAAGACAGACAAGGTGGAAAAGACGGAGAAATCGCCTCGCGGCATTACACAGCCCTACTCACAGCACCATGTCTACTCCGAGCCACAGCAGTCCATGCCCCATATTCAGACCCAGCCACAGCACCCCTACAACCCGTTTCTGTACCCCCAGAGCAGATCGAGAGCAAATCCGCCATTGGATATGGGCACGGTGGACAGCCGGGGCACCACCAGGCAGCGGTACGAGGCTGGCACCACGTCCAGAACAGATAACCATTTTGATCTGGAGCATATTCCAACCGTTTATCCGACAACGGAGGATTTCGAAAACAGGCCGAAATACTTGGAAATGTTGCACAAGTATTATGGAAAGTATGGAATGGTCAAGATAGTGCCGCCAGAGAGGTGGAATATTCCGTTTAGGTTGGATACTGAGGTGAGTACGAGCATTCAGTGCAAAGCACGATGGATGCGAACGTGAAGGACTATCAGGAACACCGTAGGTGCGACTGATCAAGTGAAGGAATGATTTGAGCGACACGAGTGAATGAGTGATTTGAGCTTCATGAGATATAAACCATGGTGATGATATGAGCATGAGCAGAGCAGCCCCCCCCGCTTTCTATTCGTTACGCTGAACGCTCCAATGATGTTTCGCTCATGACCTACGCCATTCGCTCATGGATGTCTATTCACACATAGGATGCCGTGTGGACCTCCGGCCCCCACTCCCTGCTAACTCAGATGTTCTGGTTCAAAACCCGCCGCCAAGATCTCAACTCTTCGCTGCAAGGCCGTTCCGCCGAACAATGCTTTGTCAACGATCTCTTCCAGTTCCACCAAAAGCACAAAACTCCAATCGTCAAACTCCCCAGCATCGACAAACGGCCCATTGACGTCTACCACCTCTTCCACTGCGTTCATCTCCGAGGCGGCTTTGTAGAGGTGTGCAGACGCAAGTTGTGGGCCCAAGTGGGTCGAGAACTGGGCTACTCGGGCAAGATTATGACCTCCTTGTCAACCTCCCTGAAATCCTCGTATCAAAAGATCTTGCATCCGTTTGATCAGTACCTGGAATCGTCTCAGGGACCGAAAAAGTACAGGCCAGTCATGCCCTTGGCCAACTACCAGTTGTCCTCAGATAATGCTGTTCGACAGGAAGAAGCAGCAAAAAGTTCGTCTGCCATTGACCAACGCAATTCGCCTGTAGTTGGAAGCAATCTGTTGCTGCTTCGAGAAGGCAAGTACCAGACTGTCGACGAGTCTGTTCAAGCAACGTTGGACGATGAAATTGACGACTTTGCTCTACAGTCGTCTAAAATCAACCATAAAGTGGGATACTCGGGAATCGAACTGACGCCCGCAGACTCGAAAAACGCCGCCTCGTACAACCTTCGTCAATTCCAGCAGAAATGCGACCGGTTTGACGAGAGCTTTTTAGGCGCTCGACGTAAACCCGTGGGAAAAGAAGGAGAAAACTTTGTGGAAAACGAGTACTGGGAGGCTCTAGGTAACTCGAAACTGGCGGTTGAAGTCGAATATGGATGCAACATTCATTCAGCTATCCATGGATCAACAAACGCCATGCCCGAACAGAACTCGCTCAGAAACGTCAATGATCAATGGAATCTCAACGTGGCTCCTCATATGCGAGACGGCATGTTCCAGTACGTGGACGACTCTGCCGCTCTACAAGTGACCATGCCCTGGCTGCATGTCGGCATGATGTTTTCCACCCAGTCCTGGTCCGTGGAAGACATGATGCTGTGGAGTTTGGACTATATGCATTTCGGCAGTACGAGAACGTGGTACTCGGTCTCCCCTAACCACTACTCCAAGTTCCAGCGTCTGCTTGAACGATACGTCGAGAAGGGGGAACGAGAAACCGGGCCTGGTTTTGTTCTGGAGCCGGATCTCATGATTTCTCCAAAGGTGCTCAAGGAGGAGGGAATCGACGTGTACATTTGCGACCAGCGGCCTGGAGAGTACGTTGTTTCTTTCCCTCAATCGTTCAGATCGCATTTCTGCCACGGGTTCAACATGAGCGAAAGTGTCAACTTGTGCCCGTTATCCTGGCTAGACGGACCTGCCCAGGAGTGTGACAAGTTGTATACTCGAAACAAACAACTTCCTGCATTTTCGTACGAGCGAGTGTTGATGAACATCGCCAAGCGAGGGCGATTGAGCGAAAAACAGGCCACAGCAGCAAGATTTGCAGAGGTGATTGAGCGGGAGAGAGAGTTGAGAAAGGAGGTGAGAAAGAAGGGACTTGAGGAGGAGAAAGTAGACGCTGAAGAGCTCGTCTTTTGTTACAATACCCATCAGCCTCAGGTGTTTTCGTATCTGTCAGAACTGTCCAACTCCGACGGGCCCTGGGAAACCACCTTTGCTCTCTCTGAAACCGTACCCAAATCAGCAGTTTTGAAAATCATCGTGTCAGACAAAGAGCTCGATCGAATGTACGATACCGCAAAGTACATTTCTAAAACGGATGATTACGGACAAACATCATGGAACAGACGTCTGACAGAGACGATGGACACAGCTGCCCCGTCGTTGCATCTCTGTAGAGAACTGCTTTTTGATGGCCAAAACATCAACTCCAAAATGACAGAGCTCTATTACTTGCATCAGTTTGTGGCTACTTGTGAACATTGGGTTTCTCGAGCGCGAGCGTTTCTGGACCAGGGGAAACGGTCCTACGACAGAAAAGACCGAGAAGGACCTGTTGATAAAGAACCAGAGGTGCCGCAGGTGTCCCGAGAAGAAATCTCGTTACTCGTGGAAGGATACAACTCCATGCCGTTTTCGTGTCCTGAAGCAGATGATTTTTTCGACTGTTTGAGGAACTTGGAACAGTTGGCGTCTGACGTTCAATACGCTCTTCATGACCCATCCTGTACGTATACTCCCATTGAGTATATTCGGTTGGTACATGAAGTACGACATGCTTCCATTGCCATTCCTTACGCTGATCAGTTGTATCAACTGTGCACCAAACTCAGGTGGTGTGAAAAGGCGCTCGGAATGATCAACCGAGCTGGAGCTGAATCCATCCAGAGCACCCTTCGAGAGGGTGATTTGATGGGGTTCAACATGTCTGAAGTTGCGTATCGCGAGTTGATGGCTCATTTACAACACGTGATCAACCAAGGACCAGACTATTCGCCCCCACTGGTGTTACGAGAAAAGAATGTCAATTTTGTTAAGATTGAGCCGTCTGAACCTCAAGGCGATGTTTCCATGGCGGATGTCGAATCGTACTCTCCTAGTACAGGTACAGCCGAGACTGAAGACCAGATGGAGATGCAATTGGTGGCTCATATTGATCCTCCGGAGATTGATTTCCCCACCAATTTTGTGACGGATCCTCTTCCGGCTGCCAGAATCGTTTCCAGGCCAGCTTCTCTACCTTCGCAGAAACCCGTCGATACTACAGCGGCTCTGGAGGAGTCTACTGAGTTGGAAACAGCAGGAGACGGCTCTCTGTCCATTTACTACTCGGAAATGTGTATCCAACTGGGCAGTGATTCTGTTGATAAACGGCCTGCGTTCAAGAATGCTGCTCGGCTGATTTCTCTTGCTGAAGAGGAAGACGTGGTTTCTTTACCTACTCTTCAAACGTGCATGAAATCCAACGAGGAGTGGCTCAAAAAGAGCAAGCAGACCTTCTACAGACGGTCTGGCGCAAACAGATCCATGCTGAATCGTCTCAAGGCCATTTATAAGTCCTTCTCATTGAGCTATTCCTCTCAGGATACATACGAGAGAGACGTCAAGGCTCTAACAGCAGAGGAAAACGGAGACACTCTTGACGCTTCTGAATCGAAGCTCTTTTGTTTCTGTCGTCAACTAGAGTCGGGTGTCATGGTGGGATGTGACAAGTGCGCCGAATGGTACCATTCCAAGTGTCTCAAGAACGCCGGTGTTAAAACACGGTCACAGGACGAGTTCATCTGTCACGTGTGTGATAATCACGTGCCCACCCAGTGGAAGGACTACAAGCCGAGTTTGGGGGAGATTGAGGAGGTGTTCCAGCAGTCACATTGGCTGCCCCTACAGTGTCCTGAAGTGGTGTTGATGCAGCACGTGATTCAAAAGGCCTGTGAGGTCAAGGAAGAGTTGGAGAAGGGAGTTATCAAGGGCAAGGAGCCCGAAACAAGTGATATTTCGGCCGAAGAAGCCAGATATCACCTGAGAAAACTGGAAGGTCTGGAGCTGGTAATTCCGCAACTGACGGACTTTTTCAGACAATGCGTTTGGCTGAAAGATCCAGCTGGAAAGAAACCCCCCAAGGGTGCTCTGGAGATGCTAAAGTTGAGTAAATCTCAGGGAAGGAAGAAGGAAAAGGTGACTGAGGAAAAAGCGTAAGAGGGTATGTTTGTATTTAATGTATTTTAGTGTTAACCGGTGGTCGTATCAGGACAGTAGCGACGAAATCAAAACGGAAGAGTCCATTGTTCAGAATGGGTGTATGGAGTAGCTAGTTGTGCAGTATTTAGTTGACACTGCTGTTGTTCTTCCTCTCTCAATCTGTTAACACTTTGTTGACAACTATTAAGCTTACAGCTGAGTAGTTGTATATATCTAAACTAAACGAGAAAGAGAGAAGACCAGCTTGTTTCTCAATGACTACAACTGGTTGAGATACAAAAATTGACCAGTAGAATAAAAGCGACATTTGAAACAAAATGCACTCTTCACATTTGTTTCTGGAATTTCACAAGTGTGCATTACTTGTGTCCTTGGAACACTCATTTATAAACTCTATCAGACATCAGAAAGATCATCTATGCTGTGTTATGGAAAACTCAAGCGGCACTCGATTTGATGTTTCAGTTGATTTTCAGGAAAAATAAAATCACCATTGGAATCCCCAAATTCAGGGAATCATTTTAATACAGTAATACCACTATTCCGGGAAATATTCCTCAAATAAACAGCCCCAAATATTGGCCCCAAAAAGTTGTCAAAAGAACCCTAAATATGGCACTGCATAGTTTATGGCAGAAACAAGGAGACGTCAATACGGTAATATATTACCGCAAATTGCTCAAAATTAATCTCATTAGACGCCACACACTCAGACATTCAATTTAATACCAAAAACACCACCACTTGTGACACAAACAAGCAAACTAGACGTCACAGATTATCCTCATTACTTTCCCACAGTAGAGACAACTAAACTTTAAATGACAGCCACTTTATGCAATCTGATAAATGTACTTTATGGGGTTTCAAACGGGGTAATAAAATAAGTCGACTGGCGTGTGTTTAGTACCATACGAACAAGGAAAAAATAACCACCACAACGATATATTTTAGCCCCATTTTCTCCCAGTAGACCAGAAATTATAACCCCTTAATAGTCTGCAGCCTCATTTCATGCTAAACCTTAAATTCCACATAATCTATGCTGTTTTTTTTGATATTTTATGGGGCACTTATTGGGGGTCATTTGACATCAGTGTCAAAATGCACACATCGACAAGGGGTACATGATGATGCACCAAAGAAAAATACACCAACTATTACACAAAAGAACAGCATTCTAAAATTTCACCGCGGCTCTTTTTAAAACCTTAAATACGAGATACTTTATGCTGATTTCATATAGTTTGTGGACAGTGTAACTTTTTACATTCAAGTATAACGAAGGAAGCAATCGGATAATTGTATTTCCCGGAGTCGTACAATCACAATGATATGTTTAAATCACAGATCCGTTCGAAAAAGTACTGTACTGTACCGTAAAACACCGAACACTCATCTGAGCAAAGTCAGACACCATAACTTGTAATTTTTGTACTGAATGTTACAATCAATACACACACTCGTGCATACTGACTCAGCATCAATGAGGTTGGATATCTAGTCACTTAATTGCTAGCTAGTGGTATCCAAGAAAGTACTGCTCCAGAACACTGTCTGTTTAGCTTGACGATCCGGGGGAATCAAGCAGTGTATCTGAACAAGACCCACCAACGTAGACCAGGATTTCCAATAATGACTTCCCTTTTCGTCATGTTCCATCAATCAGCAGGATAGCCCCTTATGTTTACTCCTTCTTACCAGCAAAATAAGCCGCCATGGGATCAACCAAATCAGGATCCTGATTGGCAGAAGTCTTGGGCTGTGAAGACTTGTCCTCCCCACGTGACCTTCCAGAGCCTCCCTCGTCGTCACGTGCCCTTCGTGAACCTCCACCATCGTCACGTGACCTTCGCGTACTTCTCTCTCCATCACGCGACCGATCTCGTCGACTTCGCTTTCGATGATGATGTCGTTCTCGCGAATCTGATCGATGTGGCCGATGAGACCGACGGGATCGCTCCCCTTCGTCATCACGTGATCTACGTGAGCTCTCACCACGATCACGTGACCTTCTAGAACTCTCCTCGTCACGTGACCGCTGGGAACCTCTTTCCTCGTCTCTGCCATCGTCTCTCGACTCTTTGCCCTCATCACGTGCGTGTCTAGAGCCAATATCGTCCTCACGTGACCGTCTCGCACTCTCCCCATCATCTCGTGACCTCCTGGATCGCCTCTCTTCTCTATCCTCTCTTTCATCATCATCATCATCATCTCGATGAGACCGACTAGAAAGACTATCTCGCGATGAACGACTGGAACGACTATCACGTGACGAACGATGAGATCGATGGGAGTCACGTTTCTCACGTTTTTCACGCGATTCACTTTGTTCCTCACGCTCATCGTGTTTGTCGCTGGGCCCAAGACGCGATTTTCTCGCCTCATTCAACATCTCCACCTCCCTCTGATCCGCCTCCTCATCACGTGATTCATAATACGTATGGTCCACTCTCACGGTTCTGCCCAACAATTCCACTCCGTTGAAATTGTCCACTGCTAGAACTGTGCTTCTCTGATCCTCATACTTGAGCCACGCAAAACCACGAGACTTGCCTGTTTTTGGGTCCCGTGACAGTTTCACGTGTGTGGGGTTTCCAAACTGCGAAAATACCGTGGCAATGTCCATTTCCGTCAGTTTCGACTCCAGTCCTCCAATGTAAATGTACGCTGTATCATTGTGGTCGTTATGCCAGGAGGCCGAGATTGAGGTTCCTTCGGCGAGTTCTTGGTTGTTGATTTGGGTTGTTTTGCGTATCGCGCTGGGTTAGCCAGATGTGAGGTAGTCCGAATATCTGCAACTAAATGGAAGGCACGTGTCAGATCCAACACTTGTCCTCCTCAATACTCACTTCATTGTGTTGTGCGGTGATGAGATCAAGAGTAAAATCAACAGTTGCGTCTTGCATGTGGGTGGGTGATTTAAGGTTTAATGGCTGGGGTAGTTATGTGGGTTCGATTCACCGTTGGGTAGTTAAGCAAGCTGATGGGAGGTTTAACAAGGGGTTGAGTTTTTAGTTGACATGTAGTTGATAGTCGGAAGGATCAGAAGGGTACGTATTAATGGGAAAACCTGCCGGTTTTATTACATCAAAATGATCGTATTGCCACAGAGCGTTTACATAGAGTGTTTCAAGTTCATAAATGTACTCAAAATATGTAGTTATTGACCCCCATATATATTTCCAAAGTTCAGCATAAAGTATCGGATTTAAGGTTTTGGCAGTTAAACTGTTATTTAATATACTAAGACCGCATAGGGAGTGGGAAATGGAGACCTCCATATGTGGATATATTTGTATAGCAATATGTGATTTTTATTAGATTAATAAAATATATGGGACTGAATTAATCCATGCCAACTTTATTAATCCACTTTGACATTCTGGAACACTGTTTTTCAACCCCCAGGTGACTTTTAGAGTTTAATTTGGGGAATGAATGTATGGGGGATGTAAAGGGAGTGTCATTGGAAGCGAGGTTACTATTTTGGTATTTCGTTTGTGATTGAAGTAAATCAAGTACATAGATACACTATATGAGTCCTGGAGATGCCATAAATACAATAATATCGTCCTGTTGCAGTACCAAATTATCGAGATATCAGCGCTCTCTAGACGGTCTCTCAACGCTCTCACCGCACCTACAGTACTGTACATAACTTAGGCTCTATTTTTCATACCAACGAGAGTATCAGACGTTGAACAGTTAAGAAAAAACTGTTGCAGCATTCAAACGGAGTCATTCAAACGCGCCTTGGAAGTAGAAGCTATCAACTTTTTCTGTAACAGTCGTTTTACCTGTTTCTGGATGGTCTACGAAGACACACTACTTTTTCAGAATAGGAAACATTAATTAGTGATTAAAATATATAACATGCAATCTAGTTAGAAGAGGGGATCCACGAGTGTCAATAGACGTTAGTGGAGAGGTGGTGGATGGCAGTATCGACCTCACTGGAATGGTATTCCTCGGGGTTTGAGATAGCTCATTCGATTGGACTTGGACAACTGTCGTGGCCTGAGTGCACTCATCCAAGTGAGCTCTGTGGTAAGTAATAATCTAGACACACCGAACAGGCGGTAAACGCTCGCCGTACTCTAGATGCACCGAACAGGCGGCAAAACGCGCGCGTACTCTCTAGATGATCACCGACCAGGCTCGGTAGACTCATTCGCAGACTCATTCGCAGACTCATACGCATACTCATACGCATTACAACTCAAGTGAACTTCGTCCACTTTCATTCTTCTGCTCACTCGCCACGCTCACTCGCCTCCTCACTCGTCTCCTCACTCTGGTCCTCGTCTTTACCGTCGTCCCCGCCAGACGTGCCCAACTTCAAAAAGAAACTCAACACCAACCCCGCGGCCGAAGTCCCCACAGAAAACCAAAAGGCTGCGTGATACGAGCCCAGCAACGTCTCCTTGGACACTTTAAACGTCTCCTCAGCACTCACTTTGGCCGAGGCAATGGAAGACGCTGCCGCCAGAGCCACAGCAGCAGACAGCATGGCAATGGTGTTAAAGATGCCCGCTGCTCGACTCTGGAGATCCTCAGAAACCGAATTAATCGTCAACAGAGTAGCCACATTGTACAGCAAGTCGGCTCCAAGGACAGACAGAATCTCAGCTGGAAAGGGGATGGCCCAGTAAGACGTATGCACTCCTACCAAAGCCATCAGCAGAGCAGCTCCAAAAAAGCCCACCTGGGCCAACATCATCAGAAACCGTCCAGGAATGAGATGCAGAGTCATGGCAGCAAAAACATTGACGCAAATACCCGCCACAACCATGGGGACAAAGTATGCCGTGGTGAGAATAGGATTGGTGCCCTTAATGTTCTGAAAGTACATGGTGATGTAGAACTGAGTGGTTCCCAGGAAAGTGGACATTCCTAGCGCAACACAGGCCATACACACGGCGAATCCGGGACACTTCCAAATGTGAGGAGGCATGATTGGGTTCTGGGGCACGTAACACTCGTAGATGACAAACAGAGCAATGAGAACAAATCCAGTAACAAACAGACCAATGATATAGGGGGTTTTCCATCCGTTTTCGGTAGCGTCGGCATGCGTCATGGCAAACACAAACAGCGTGAATCCAGCCAAACACAACGCTGCTCCGCCATAGTCCAGATTCTTGAGTTTCTCCATCACCTCTGGCTTACTCAAGGGAGGATCGTTAGGAATGAACCAAACGCAGGCTAGAGCCGCCAAAAAGTACATGATGGCGAAAAAAAAGAGAATTCCCTGCCAGCCAATGAACTCGCCACAAATTCCACCCACCACAAGCCCCACCACAAACCCCAGGGGAGCTCCAGCTGCAAACCCGGCCATGGCTCTGTTTTTCCGTTTACTCGGTTTTCGGTAAATGGACCCGAGAATTCCGACCGACGCCGGAATCGCCGCGCCTGTAGCCACACCCTGGATTGCTCTCAGAACGTCAAAAGCCACGTCATTTTTCATGAATCCGGAAATCAACGAAGTGGCTGCAAACACCGTGTATCCTGCAATAAGAGTCTTTTTTCTACCAAACGAATCAGCCAATCCAGCCATGATCAACAGACTGGATCCGGTTCCAAGTGAGAAAGCCGACAATGTCCAGGAAAGTTGTCCTCCTTCGATGTTGTACGAATGGCCAATCTTGTCTAGAGCAACCAGCAGGGCTCCTGTTGTAAGTGCCTCCAAAACAGGACTCAGAGCAAGCAGGAAGATGCACACGATTTCTCGAAAAGTGGACGAGAAAATCGGCGGTCGGTTCCCGTTTCCTCCTTGTTGAGTTTTCTCTTCGAAAACGTCTTCATTTTGTTCCTGGAAAGCTGGAGTGTCGGTTGGAATAGCGGTTTTCTGGTCGAATTGCTCGTTCTGCCGCTCGTCAACCTCTTCCACCGTCTGGTTCTCTTTTTTGAACCGCTTGAAGATGGTCATGGTTGGTCTGGGGCGAGTTTGAAGGTGGATTTTGAAATAATAAAAAAGTCGGTTTTCCGTCGATATTTATGATATCAATACTTTGTTACGCTGCAGGACGTATGCAGGAAGAGGCTATTTGTAGTGGGGGTGAAAATTCAGACACCATACTATAGAATGGGTTACAGAAGAGGTGGAGAGTCGAGATTTTGCCACAATGTTTAAATACCTGTTACAACAATACTGTCCAATTTTCACCCCTCAACCTCGTCTAAAACACCAACCTCCATGCCGCCTCTTGTACTCAACAAAGTCAAAACGAGAACAACTTTTTGTTAGCGACAAATAAGGTTTTGTTTAGTAGCCGCGGCGGACCTGAAAAGTAGCGTCCACTTGTCCGGGGCGGAAGAGTGCTTGGCGTTTTAGGGCTTGATTTGAAGCGCCGTGCGTTGGATTTGTGGAACTTCCCAAATAATATTGGGTTTCTTATTTTTTCAGCCGTTTCTACACTTCTTTGTGTTTTCACATTCGCACTCCTGAGTCATTGTGTGACTCGTGTCAGAATTTGACGTGAAAAAAAAAAAAAAAAAAAAAAAAAAA
>ULGV01000002.1:2627262-2845953 GCA_900519065.1 Yarrowia hollandica | reverse complement strand
AAAAAAAAAAAAAAACAAAAAAAAAAAATAATGCGGAAAATATGCGGAAAAGATGCGGAAAAAATGGCGAGTGACGAAAATAGGGAAATGGTGTGTAGAGAGAGCCGAGTTGATGAAACGAAGGAAAAAAACCCATCAAAATAAACGTCTATAGAATCGCACCCGCCCAATCCTCTTCCCCAACTCAACTCGAAACAACCGTGCATGTGGCAATGCGACAATTGCTTTTTCGAATCGTATCTTCCGACATTTAGCCGCGGTGAAGCGCCCAGATGAGATGAGAAGAGGCGAGAAGAGGTGAGGTTCGGGCGGCTGAAGATGGAGTGACTGCGGTGGTAGTTGTGGTTGTGCTGGTTTTGGTTGCGATAGGAATAGGGGTAGGGTGGTAGGTATCTTGAGATCCACTGGAGGTACAGAAATTCCGAAGAAACAGATGTGTTTTAAATATCGATTTTAGTCGGGTCTCGGGCTTAGTTTCTCTAGAATGGCTGATTTTTCGCAGTTTTGAATGGACTGTCTGGTTCGGCTCGTTTACTTCACTTGGGTGGTAACTTAGTTGGAACTTAGTTGAGGGAGTGGGGAAGAAAATGGAGCTGGGGATAAAACTGTGGAAACGGACCCAGGAGACAATAACTGTGGGTTGTAGTGATACCTGGGGAGTAAGAATCGGGTTTATAGCTCCAGAATCCCCAAATGGTCTCTTCAACGTTGTATAGAACATATTTCTGCGTGAACAACAACACCGATAAAAAATACATGTTGCGGAGGTCTGAGTCAAAAGAGGTCTTTTCCCTGTGCAAATTGAACCCATTTTAACCCATTTAGAGCTTTTAAAATATCAAATAACATCCCCCTTGACCGTTTAAATCACATTTGAAAATTTTGACACGTGACTTTTTTAGCCCTACAAAAATTCCCAACGACAAAAATCTCCATGGTTGCGGCCATATCCTGGTGAAAATACGGCTTCCCGTCCGATCAGCCATAGTCAAGCACCAGAGAGCCTAGTTAGTATTGTAGTGGGAGACCATACGAGAATCCTGGGTGCTGCAATCTTTTTACCCCCGTAGCGTTGGAGGCGCTATCATGGCTCGACTTTTTGTTCTATTGTCCATCTCGCAGACTAGACTCCTTTACGAGTAGTCTACGATACTGTACCGTCACTCTATTCCTATCAGTCTCTAAGCTTATGTCTATTGAAGATCATCAAATAAAAGAGTTATACATTAGGCACGCACTGTACTGGTAAAGATACACTGAACTGTCCCATGTGTGTCTCCGTTTGTGTCATATCATCTGCATCATCTAAATAAGCCCCATCACTGACGGCTTCACAGCAACTAGGGAATTGCTCGATACTATCCGACTCGTCAAGTGTGACCAAGTTACTTTAAAAGTAAAGACCCAGAAAGACTCTTCCTCTTACCCATCACTTGGTCGGTCAAGAGGGCACATGTGACTCTCCAACATTACAATGCTCACACGAGCCAGCTGAATTAGAAGGTCTCCGTATTGGTCGCCCTATGACGCTACGTGTGTGAGTGGTACTAGGGGAGGTGATTGATCGAGCTTGCGAGTTCTGTCACCGACCACAGTGTGCCACATTCTAGCTGTGCTCACCCACTGTCTCCCCATTTTTACTTCCACTAAGCTGCGTTTGAAGTCTCTGTACGGTCGCTGATTCGATGCTGTGGAAGATGTAAAGAGGAGGCAATTGTGTGAGCTTGCGAACACTGTTTCCGACACAAAACTGTAGGTGTATCACCCAACTGTCACCAACTACAACCAATCCTGTGTCTCCACCTGGAATGTTCTCTTGTGTCACCACCAGGAGTATTTGTGTCACTATCAACAGCGTGACCCTCCAATCGCGCCACATGATCTCTGGGACCTCAACGGACCAGTCAACTTGACCGGTCACAAGTTACGGCAGAGCACGTCACTCCAACAGATTAAGAGTTTGCAATTTACAGCGTTACACCCACACCTACACACACCCTCACTTGTTCATATTATGCATTGGTTAGTATCTCTCTCTCTCTCTCTCTCTCTATTGTTTTCTCTTTTCTCCTTTTCCCTCCGTCTAAGTCCACTCGGTCTTTCCAAACGACTCTCCCTCCGGCAAAACCACTTGGAAGGCCGTGTCGAGAATATCCATGGTTTTGAGATAAACCGTATTGCCCCACCACTGCGGTGGCTGGACATTGGGTAGTTGCAACGACACGAAGATGACCGCCGCTCCTACTGCCAGACCTACATCAAGTCCAGCACTCAGTGTATAATTATACTTGGCCCACCAATTAAACCATCGACGTTTAATGAGCCAGTTGAAAATGTACCCGACCACACACCACGATGCATAGTTGTAGGGGGTGGCAGGGGGGATCTGGGACGGTCCGTTGAAGAAGACGGGCCAGTGGATGTACTTGAGTCTGGATTCCGGATGTCTTTTGAGCCACAACCAGGACACAAAAGGAAGACCTGCTCCGACCAAAAACATCCATAATAGACCATGGTACAGTTGGCCTTCTCCAAAGATGCGTCCTGGACCTACCAGACCCCAGATGACGGACGCTGAGTAAAAGACCTGGACTTGAGGGCATGAAAAACTCGTTTTTTGCGTCTCTTCACACAGATCTGGAATCGCCATTTGGGCCCATTCAACCACAGCCAGCTGGCAAATACTGCCCCAGATGGTGGCTAGAATCTGAGCAGCAAACATGACTCGGGGTGCGATTTTCAGATAATGGCCGAGTTTCAAATCGATCAGGAAATTCAACGCTTGGGCATTCGAAATGTACCCAAACGTTTTGAAAAACATCATGGCAACAGGTCTTCCAGGAAGAATGTACCCCACTACAAACTCTGTGAGCACGTTTAAGCCCATAGACACGTTTGTGAGAGCCGCAATCATTCCTGAGGGGATCAACAGTCCTCCTGCGATAAGTAGGGCGATGATTAGAGCCCAAATAGGTAGGTCTGTCTCCCATACGCTTACTGTAACGCAAGCTAGAGCGAAACAGATGGCCAAAACGAGTCCGTACCACCATTCAGGCACCTCGGGGTACTTTCTCATGAGCTCCATGTGCACGTCATCTGGTTCTTTTCGACTATGTTTCCAGTAGTACATGATTTCTTTACCGTGAAAGAGGACTGTGTGGACGACTGTGGATGTGATTGCCGCAAACGAGACTCCATATGAAAGAGCAAAGGTTGTGGAGAGGTATAGGGGTGAGTACTCGAGGTATTTTTGTTGGTCGAGTTCGAATTTCTTTTTTCCACCCTTTAGAATCGGTTTGAGAACCCGGTTTGAGTCGTATGTTTTTTGGTACCGATCATACGAGTTGGAGTCACTCATGGGCAGGAAACGTCCAAACCAGGCGTTGGAGTAGTGCAGAATGGGCGTGATGATCCAGAAGATGACCACTACTCCTGCAGCGACATTTCCAATGGAAAAAAAGGGAGGAACCAGAGGACTGCCAATGTAGCCTGCAATCACGTTCCAGTCGAATGTGATGGGAATGAGTCCGAGGCCAGAAGAAGAGCCAAAGATTTGGTTGACTATAACATTGTCTGGTGCTGCATAGGTGACAAAGGCAAAGTTGGACAGAAACATGGCCAGATATCCGGGTAACCAGGCCCAGACGAAGGAGGCAGTGAAGACAATGAGGAAGAAACGCAGTCGCGAAATCTTCCATCCATCGGCTGTATGGTTCACATTCATGTGAATGTTGGTGAGGAAAGTAGTTGTGACCAAATTACTAGGCCAAATCAACGAAGCGGGGTAAACGAGAATGCGTCTACAGATTCCTGCCATTCCATACCCCAGACATTGCACGCAAATGGAACTCACGATACTGAACCCCCAGCCGAAATACGTGCTGTTGTATCTGTGTTTGAGAGTGAGCACAATGACGGGGACATAGGACACTCCCGTTCCATACGACACATTGGCCATGATGATGATCAAACAGTGTTCTTTGATGTTGAAGGGCGAATTGTTGAGATAAATGTTGGTCAAGGGGATTCGCCAATTGGGCATAAACTGGTCCCAAATACGTCCCAGAGGCCAGGCCACCATGGCCGCGAAAAAGGACGAAATCATAAACGCAGGCCAATGAAGAGTAAAGAGGATATTCAACCCGGAACAAATGGTCACCAATAACATGCCAATGACCCACATTCGAGGTGTGTTTTGAGGCATGAGAGGATCATCTGTAGCAGGAACAGCCGCTCGAACTTCAGGATATGGAGAATTGATCACTTTTTTACGACCCACGGAGAACAGAGAAGTGGTCTCCAAAGAATCACCAAATTCAGACCCGCTGGCCTCGTCGATAACGGGATCACGTGATTTGAACACGCTGTCTGTATGGGTCTCGTCACGTGACTTGTCCTTCACACTCTCCGGGTCCTCCAGATCTCCTCCTCTTCTTAGCAGCCCTACCCTCGAGTCATTACTAATCACAGACGAGTATCGGTCGTCGATATAGATTGGCGTTAATTCCGTGTCTGAATCTGATTCCATGTGTAAAACCGAATGAGACTGATGATGTGTGTTGAGTGAAAAATCGGTTGAAGATGGCGCAGAGATGTCAGTTCATAAAGTGTCGTTAATAGTAATAATTCTGTCGATTGAAGATCGTGATAGTGTATAGAATGGTGTAGTTAGTGGTTTTATCACTCAGTTTCACCTCTTGATTGTCTCGTTGACAAATGCTGTATTGTTCGTATTTTTGTCCTAGCTAGTGCCGTATATTGATATCTCGTTTGGCTATCAATCTGCAGAAAGATGCATATCTACCAATGAGCTTATCAGCAGGTAGGGTAACACAAGTGGAGGGAGGGAGCGTGGAAGTGAGGGTTAGGGTCGGGTAGGGGAACTTCTGAAGAGTGTATTTTGACGAGAAGAGGGCCGCGAGTTTGATGGTTGTTTCAGATCTCTCGTAGCTACACTATTGGTGCCAATGGAGTGTTTCCTATCTGCCATTTATTTTGGTGGGCGGGTGGAGATTAGTTAGAGTTCAAGGGGAATGTTTTTGGAGAAAAAAGAAGGGGTTCATAGTGGGGATTTGAGGTGGAGGGATGGGAAATGAAAGGCCGGGGAGGGATGTAGATGGTCAGGAGAAGGGCTGGGTATTTTCTTTGAGTCGATTGACGTGATTGAAAGGTGTTTTGATGGAGTGTTTTGGGTAACGTGTTAGCTGGGAAGTAGTTAAAAAGAAGGTTTTTTAGTTGGGGTTATTTGTTGAACCTGGAGAGATGAGGGGGATGTGGAAGTTGATGGAGAGGTGAGGTGGGGGTGGGAAAATTAGAGGGGTGGGTGAATGTTGGGGTTACAAGTAAAATGCACTCTTTGAATTTTCGATATCTCTTGTGGTTAATGTTTTAGATGAACCCTTCTGAGTCTCCCCTAGGGCTAGAAGAGGCAAGTCAAGTCGCTGAATACTGACAATTGGAAGCGTAAAAGTAGACAGTATACGAAACTGACAATTGTGAAGAAAATGCACTCTTTGGATTTTTGACATCTACTCTGGTTATTGTTTTAGATGGAGGTTATAAAAATACGGCGTATAGACCCCATGACTGGAAAGCAAGCTCTAGGTGTGTTTTATAGGGGCTTGAATGGGTAGCACTATGTTGTAGTTTACGTAGAAACTCCCACAAAAGCTTTACGTCAATAGGTCACAGGATATGTCTGACCTGGAGGAGGGATTTGACCTGGAGGGGTTTTATACAGCAGTGTACACATTATGTCGGGAACTTCCTCACTAGAATGTACCGAATATAGAGTGTACGACTACAGTACAGTTCGTAGGTTATTGAGTGGCCCAGTCCCTGAAAATCTGTCGCACCGTAAATTTTTTCTGCGGTATCACCTGAACAAGGGCGTGTACTGTTGGTTGTGTCTTAAATAGAGCGGTGAATGAAAACGGTAGCCGTGTGAAGAAGAATTATATCTGTCAGGTGTGATGATTTTTATACACGTATATACAACATTAATATGTAGACAGTATAGTACTCGTACTGTACTATACGTGTACTGTATACCGAGTAGTAGCATGTATACACCAACTTGTTCACGGTATAGCCGAAAAACCCTTTCTACCATCGCGGATCTCCCGAAAGGTATTATATCCTGAGACTGTCTGAGACAATTCGAACTGAGACAGAGACTCTCCAAGACAGGATCCCGGGACTGTACCTTTTCCGATTACTAGTCGGTGATTAGTCGGTGGCTAGTCGATGCATGTGTCGATCTGTGGGGTGAATCGAGGTGACAAAAAGTGTAATTCGACGTCAGAATAAGCTGAAATCGATGTGAGGTTGGTGTATTCAATGTACAGCTTTTTTTTTTATTCTACAGCGATACAAGGACATGGACACTTGAGACGGTAGTCTAGACAGGAGCTCGTTACTAAAATATACTTCTTTAAAAATATTCCAAAGAACTATTGGTTATCTCATGGTTCAAATTGCCACCCTTTAGAGAACTCGCCCGCCACCCAGAAAACGTCTCGAGACCTTTAGAAGTTTCCCCCAAAGTGTGTCTCTCTGTTCAAATACGAACTTCCCGTGGGGTAATTTATAGTTGCATGGTAGAGAAAGAGGGAGATACTAAACTGGTGGAAAATGGGCATTTGGGATTTTTTGAAAACGTGGGCTTGATTTAAATCACGTGATTAGTACCGTGGCCGAAAACCGCACCAGTCACGTGTCCACAGCGTATTCCGACCCCCACCTCGATAACGTTCCATTTCGCTTGGTATACATGGATTATGCTTCTGGTTCCCCGCAAGAGTGGAGTTAAAATCGACAACGGAGACGTTGATAAAACGGCATTAACAAAAGGCAGCAGAAAAAATCAGCACCAACAGAGAGGCAAGCAGAGCACAGCGATTCACACCGAGAACACACCCAGCTGGTTTATCTTGTACCTGTCAGTATATTCGTCCATATTCCATCTTTTCCGTAAGCTCAAACTCGTTTCAGTTTCCCGGACTTGTTACTCTGAGTCCAAGTGACGGTTGAATGAGTTTACGCGGCTGTGGGTTGACGAGGTGTTGCAAACAGAAAAAAACGTGCGCCTGAAGGAACGTGCTACAAATGTGTTACCTGTACAGTACAACACCGAATAGTGGGTAGTTGCTACAGAATATCACACGACCGGTACTGTACTAATGAAAAAACAGTGTCGATAATGGACACTTCACCAATAGTTCTTCATAGCTAGAGCCCACTTTCTCTTCTCTACCCCACAATCCTAACCATATCATAAACTGTACTGACAACTGTCTTCACCATCGTCATTGACAGTATATATACCGTATAGAATCTACAGAGAAGAAAACAGCGCAATGACAGACACAATTACATCTACCGACTCCGATAACCATTCGGGTATTTATCTCAGCCCCAAGGCTTCCACTGAGCATGTTGAGCTTGCAATGTCTTCCACTGGGCATGTCAACCCTGAGAAAACGTCAAACGGTGCGAGCCATCCAAAGGCCTCCACTGAACATGTAGAGAACGCTGCATTCAACACGGAAATGTTCAAAAAGGTCTCCCCTGCCAGCCTCGAGAAAGGACAAGTATCTTCTCTAACAGCTAAACGAGCCCACCAGTTGAAATTCAACCGTTCTCTGGCCATTGCATTAAAATGCCAAGTGTTTTACGTCTCCCACATCGTATCAAGAGACGTTATTGGTCCAGCTCTAGGCGCAGGCATCTTACAATCCAACCATATCACCGTGGATCAATACGAATGGACAGAAACCGCCCTCTATTTCCCTTACTCCTTCCTAGCGGTCCCCTTTGCCTTTTTGTTTCTCAAAGTCAACATTCGTCTTTGGTTTGCTGTGGAAATGTTCTCCTGGGGTCTATGTATCTGTCTTCTCGGCGTGTGCCATAATTACGCTGGACTGGTTGCAGATCGTGTCATTATGGGCGTGTGTATGAGTTTCTGTCTTCCTTCCGTGCTCCACATTATCTACCAATGGCATGGCCGTTATGAAGCACAATTCGTGCTGGCATGCACCTGGGGAGCGGCCTGGTTCATGGTACCGCTGTTTACACTCATTGCCATTGCTCTGGGCCTGATTCACGATAAGAAACTCGGCTGGTCATGGCAATTCTTTGTAACTGGCATCTGTGGATGCATACAGACTCCTCTAGTTTGGAAGTTTTTACCCGAGTACTTTTGGACGGAGAAATGGATCCGGGAGAACGGCCAGGCGGGGTCCATCTTCTTCAAACAGTTAACCGAGGATGATTACGCGGAAGGAAACCCAGTTGATCCTCGAGAGACTCCTCTTGAAGGACTACTCCTAGCTGCCAAAGATCCTATAGTATGGACGTGTTCGGTTCTGGGTCTTTTCACCTACCATGGGCTAGACACCAGTTATGCACTGCTAATGTCGCCCACGCTGATGTCCCTGGGATTCACCTCAGCTATCGCTCAACTCATTTGCTGGACCATGATTGTCTTTGGGTGTTTATGGACAGTTGTTCAAGGATGGCTGTCGTTCAAGAAACGAACCAACTACCCGTTTCTGATCATAAACTACCTCCTGACAATCATTGGATGGGCCCTGATTCTGTGCAAACCAAGTGACCGAAACCCCTGGATCAAATTTGGAGGAGGATGGTTTGTTATCCCCAACACCATGGCTGCGTTCGTCACTCTAGCTGGATGGTTAGGCAGTAATATCCAGGGAAGACATAAACGGCTCATGAGTTTTGCCATCTTTGCAATGTTCTCAGACACGTTTGGAATCATTGCCCTGAGAACGTTCATCGCCAGAGAAGCTCCGCAGTACCATCGAGGGTGTTGGATAGCGATGGGGTTCACTATTGGGTGTGTGGTGCTGAGTACGGGGTTAAGGGCGTGGTTTGGCAGTCAGGATAGGCGAAATGGGGGGTCTCAGTTTGTTTTTCTTTTGTAGTTGACAAATTGAACTGAATAGCGGTATGTTTAGAGAATGGTGAGGATTAGTCGAGGGTTAGCTGAAGATTAGTTGAAGAAAAAATCACCTGGGGGTACCTATTTTGGTGTTAGGGGAATGGAAGAGGGATAAAGAAGGGGTAGAAGGGGGTAATTGGGGGTGAGTAGTCGATTTCAGGTTTCAAAAATACAGCCTGTCATACAAAAATAACAATATATACTGTGTTCAGTGAAGAATTAGGTACTCTATTTAGTTAAGATTTAGTTGACAATTGGAGACGGAGATGGGGATAGAGTAGAGACGAAAGTAGCTAAAGACAGACACCAACAAAAACATACCATACATTAGTACAGCTCAGTCTGTGTATTTCTGCCCTTTCGCAAAAGTATACTTACATCTCATTGGTCGATATTCAAACATGTCTGGTCGATATCACTGGTGATCACTCCCTAACGCCATGGTAACACCCAAGGAACACCTCATTAAACACTTGGACTACGTTTGAGTCCAGAAATCAGCTCCACCGGCCCAAATAGTCCCCAAATTTCACCCGTGTCAATACCTCTCTTGATGCTCATACTCTCCTCCGTACTATTTCAACCTACACATCGCAAACCACGGCACCACTCAACTTCTTCAAAGCTACTACAAGTGCTTAGATCTTTGGTGAGCACATTTTGAATACGTTTCGAATCATACTAGAACTTCCACCATAAAGATATCTCCAAAACTGAGCAAGTTGGAGGGCATATTAATCGGTATGAGATTTACGCGTGAGTGAACACTAAGCGGTAAATATAGGTCCGAAAAATAGTTCAACTAAAGTATAACTAAAAACTCAACTAAATTTTGAAATCTCAACTAAACGAGCAAAAACACCCCACAGACCAGCCACAGCTTAGATCTTTTCATTGTGGACACTCAAAAACGCCCAAAATCCAATCAAATGTTCGGTTGCAGCCCAAGTGTCTCATTTAGACACTGCTGATAACGTTTGGAATAGACGATAGAGAAGATATCGCTTATCGGAAGTTTAACAAGGACAACGGGGGTGTAGACGGATGAAACGGCAAGAAATTTGATGAGAAATGCGGCGAGAAAATCGTCGAATTTAGTGCACAAAAAACAATGCCAGTCCCATTGTCTTTGAAAAATTGAGTCAAAGGAGTCATATCAGCACATTTATCTGCCGTGAGAGAAGTAGCTTACAATATCGATCAACACTGTACTCCCCAGATAAATACAATCAGTTGATTGCTCTTGAATTTTATGACCCCTTGGTCGAAACAACAACTCTCTTCCTTGTGTTCTCTTTGTTCTTCACACGGTCTGTTCTCTTCTCAGGTTGCTGTACCGTGCTGCACTCCCGCTATCATTTCACCCTCTAGACCATTTTAAACAAGCTTAATTACCTGCAACGGTCTAACGTCTGGCGATCGGGGTCCGTATCTGCCAGGAGTCGAGGAGGAGCGCGGTTGTCTTTAGCGCAATCTGTGAGCTTATTGTTATGAGCAGGAGCAGAGATAAGATCTGGTGGAGGGTTGAGTGGAAGTTGGAAGGGGGATTTTCCAACATAAATGACGAGGAAAGCGCCACGATGAGAATGGTCAAGTCAGATTTCCGATAGGTCACCTGTAGCCCGAGTTATGTCGACATCAATGTTTGCGAGGTGGGAGAACATAACATTGTCAGACATACAGACCACTAGTGATTGAGAGCAAGTGGGTCTAGAGTTGTTGATTATGGTGACAATGACGAAATTGAAGTTGCGATTGTGGCTGGATTTTATCGTGGTTGACGGGGTGGCTGAGATGGTTGAAGTCCATGGAAAGATTGAGAGATACAACTACCGATAAGTGGTGTATCAAACGAAGCTGCCCAAACTGAAACGATTGATGATCTTTTCTGAATCAAAGTCAGATTCATGCCAAGAAGTGTCATAGCTCATACTCTCAAAAGATAACAGTATGTTATCACGTATCGCGCAGCAACATAGATAATTATATATACCTCCAAAACAGTATCTGGGTCATAATTGAATCCGCCAACTTCCGCAATGCTAGAAACACCCCTATCACAAGCAACCGGGTACGGAGTGGTCCTGGGCGTGGGTCTGGGTTTCTCTGTGGTGATGGTGTTCATCACCTGGGCTCTCAAACGGTACCAGAGAGAAGTCATGTCTTCTGAAGAGTTCTCCACTGCCTCTAGAAACGTGAAAACCGGCTTAATCGCTGCCTCAGTAGTATCCTCATGGACCTGGGCCGCTACTCTCCTGCAATCTACCACCCAAGCATACAAGAACGGCATCTCTGGGCCACTCTGGTACGCGACTGGAGCGACCGTTCAAGTCGTACTATTTGCTACTCTTGCAATTGAGCTCAAACGAAGAGCTCCTGGGGCCCACACGTACCTGGAAATGGTAAAGATGCGTTTTGGAGCTGCAGGGCATATTGTTTTCATGTGTTTTGGACTAGCCACCAACATTCTAGTGACTCTGATGCTGCTGACGGGAGGTTCGGCTGTGGTTTCTGATCTCACGGGAATGAACGTGGTAGCTGCTTGCTTGCTCCTGCCCCTGGGTGTCATCCTGTACACTCTTTTTGGCGGTATCAAAGCCACATTTATCACTGATTATCTGCACACAATCGTCCTACTGGTACTCATTCTTTTGTTCTCATTCACTACCTACGCCAACCACGAACTCCTTGGATCTCCTTCGAAAGTGTACGATCTTCTAGTTGAGCGAGCTCTACAACACCCCGTCAAGGGCAACGAACAGGGCTCGTATCTGACGATGAAATCACATGACGGAGCCATTTTTTTCGTCATCAATCTCGTTGGAGCTTTTGGAACAGTCTTTCTGGATAACGGATACTGGAACAAAGCTATTGCTGCTTCTCCTGCTGCTGCCCTACCCGGATACGTCCTAGGAGGGCTAGCATGGTTTGCAATTCCCTGGCTGTGTGCTACAACCATGGGATTGGCTTGTCTGGCTCTAGAAGGCACTCCTGCGTTCCCCGGCTACCCTGCTAGAATGTCCATTGAAGACGTTAACGCTGGACTAGCTCTTCCTAGCGCGGCAGTGGCTCTACTGGGCACAGGAGGAGCAGGGTGTGCTTTGGTGATGGTCTTCATGGCTGTGACTTCCGCGTTCTCATCGGAACTGATCGCCGTCTCCTCAATCTTCACCTACGATATCTACAAGGGATACATCAACCCCGACGCCACAGGAAAGCGTCTCATTTTAACGTCCCATGCAGCGGTCGTGCTGTTTGGATTTGGAATCGCAGGTTTCGCCGTGGGACTCTATTATATTGGCATTTCCATGGGATTTCTCTACCTGCTCATGGGAGTGGTGATTTCTGCTGCTGTGATCCCGGCTGTTCTTACTCTTCTCTGGGGAGGTCTCAACTTTTACGCCGGCGTGCTGGCTCCGCCTCTGGGCTTTTGTTTTGCTGTCATCACGTGGCTGGTCACGACTTACAAACAGCATGGCGAGATCAATGTGACTACAGCCGGTTCGGATCTCCCCATGCTGGCCGGAAACGTGGTGGCTCTGCTGTCTCCTCTGCTGACCATTCCTGTGTTGACTTTGATCTTCGGGGTGGACAAGTTTGATTTTGAAAAGTTCAAGCAAATCACAAGAGCCGACGACTCGGAATTCTGGCAAAAAGAGCCGGTAGAAGAGCTCGGAGGGAGTGATGAGGTTGTTTCCATTGTCGAGAAGGGCGTGGGGTACACGGTGACTGAATCAGCAGCGAAAAAGGAACACATTTCCCCCGACGAAATGGCTCTCCTCGACAAATACGCTCGAATCGCCCGTATCACAGCTCTCATAATGTCTGTCTGTCTGCTCATTCTATGGCCCATGCCCATGTACGGCTCAGGATACGTGTTTTCCAAGCCGTTTTTCACGGGCTGGATCGTGGTGGGAATCCTGTGGCTGTTTCTTTCGTCGTTTGTGGTTGTTATTTATCCTCTGTGGGAATCACGGCAGGGAATTTTCGAGACCTTCAGAGGACTATACTGGGACTGTACAGGGCAGACCTGGAAGTTGAGAAGATGGCAGGGGGAGACGGAGGGGAGACAGATGGCGAATCATGGACTGACAAGAGTGGTGGAGTTGGAGGGCGAAGAGGTTGAGCAGGAGGTGGAGAGGGATAAAGGTGAGCTTTAGGTAATAGTTATCGTGTGTTTGAAGTGTAGAGTGGGCAGTTTTGGAGGTGAGGATAAGAGGAGTCGATGGAGGGGTTTGGACGTTTGGTGAGTTGAAGGGAGTTGATGACTCCCCGTGTAGATTGGTGGATATTCGGACAAGTTGAGTGGGTTCCAGGTGCACGAATAACGGAGTGTAGAAAACGCTATGGAAGCGATATGAGGAAACGGAGTTCACAGTGAACAGACTCGACACAGCTAATTTATACCATTTCCAACATACTGAGACGCCTGCCACAAATAGTGAGTATTACCTTCTCCAGATCACGCAAATAATACCACTCTGCTACCGTACAAGTACCATTAATCAATGCATTGTTAATATGTCAATAGGGGCCAGTAGGAGGCATCCGAACGACTCACGAACAGGATCCAAAAAATACATCTCCAGAGAATATGAATGTATACACTCGGAACGCCTCGTATACACTCCCTTCTGGGATCTGTCACTTTCGGAACGCCTCAAATGTCATCCTCAAATGACTCCTCCTCCAGCAACGGACTCCTCTCATCCACCTTCTTATCCCTATACTCAAACGACACTGCCATAATCAACAAGACTCCCTGCAAAACAGCCGCAGTAAACGTCACTGCCCAAGTCGACCATTTCGTTTCCGGTCTCAGAGCCAACGAAAGAGCCCATACGAATCCTCCTGGAGTTTGCAGACACATCATAGGGATAGACAATGATCCCACATGACCAAGAGTATACGTGGTGTAAATCTGGGGAAGGTACTGGACGCATGTGAGCAGTGCTGCGAGGATGCCAAACAAGTCTGCGATCGGTCTCGTGTATTTTCCAGTCACTTTAGACACCACACAGACTATCGCTGAAACGACAAAACAGCCAGTAACAAGAGTAGTGACGCGTTTAATTTCCTCATACTGGTTCTGGTCTGCTTGTCTGCGTGCCCAAATGAGGCAAAATACGGGGATCGTGTAGAACATGGACGCCTGGCAGAAGATTTGGACGATTCCCAGAGAAGCAGAGACGCATTCCGTGCCAGTCAATTCACTTTTACAACAGTGGACCACTGGGTCCGCCAGCATGGCAATGTTGGCGAAAAAGAAGCCTCCGGAAAGTGATCCCAATAACAAAAACGATGGGGAAATGCCCTCGGCTGATTTCCGTTGCACGATTTTGTACAGTTGGGGAGCATAGCTTGCAAACATGCCGAATGTCATGAGAATGGAGACGGCAAAGTTGATTTTCGCCGTGCGTGTGTCCATGCTGTAGTCGGAGCACGAGGGTGCAGGAGTGCCAGCGACTGTACCTAAACTGGACCCTGAACTAGGATACGTTAATGTTGACATGTTGAGCGATATCTGTAATTAGAACAAGTTGTGGGATTGTTGTGTTTGTGTCTGGTCGTGTTTGTGTCTGGTCGTGTTTGTGTCTGGTCGTGTTTGTGTCTGATCGTGTTTGTGTCGTTAGTGTCAGTCGTATTGTGTGTGTATCACTTGATGTCGTGTGTCCGTTGTTGTGTCGTGTGTCCTGTTATGTTGTTGCCCCTCAATATCACGTATCAACAAAGGTTATGCGAGATTGCAGCGAAAAGAAAGTTTCGAATATGAATTTCGAAAGTTTCAATAGGGAATTTCGGGAAGTTTGATTTGGGAAGTCTGTTGGGGCACATGTGAACAACCGATTTTGTAAAAAAGGAATAATGGGGCAGAGAATCAGTAAAAAAGAGGTGCCTCCTCGAAAGGTCGTACCCGGAATCGAACCGGGGTTACTGGAAGTCAACTAGAGTCAGAATCCAAGGTGATAACCGCTACACTATACAACCGCTTGTGGTTGGGGGGCAAGAGGGGGTACACGAGGGGAAATTTATCAAAAAAAAAAAAAAAGAAAAAGAAAAAGAAAAATAAAAAGAAAAATAGGCGCCACCCACTGCTTACTGTACTAGCAGCAGTGCGTTGAGCGAAAGGACACGTTTCTGCTCGAATCACTAAGCGGATGCGTCGACTGGTGCGTGCTTTACAACAGTTTATATGTTTACTTTGGATTATAGTCTAGTTACCGTAGTTAGTTGGGCTGTTATTAGTCTGTCAACTAATTTAACTGAGGTGGGGACTGCTGTTCCAGTTGGAACTGGTTGAGTTTGGCAGTATTCCAGAATAGAGGCGAAACTGAGAGGGACAGATAACGGATGGAAAACGACCCGAACGATCATCTCGAGCTGCACATGGCTAGGTACTGTAGGATGGACCTCTTATAATTACTCTGAACGTTTAAGCTCCCTCTTTAGACACCATCGAGGGCACGAGAGTATACACTGGAACTAAGAAAAGAAGATCTGACAGGCACCACTATGGATTTAAAGAGGTCACTGATCAAGTCTAAATATTACCCGAACAGCCCAAAACTTGGACCAACTAGAGTTGAGATGTATTAATGTGTACTAGCTATTCGGTACAACTAAACAAGAGCGAGTAGGAAAGGGAGAGCGATGGCGGCTCCAACAGCAGCCTTGGAGGCACCGTTGGCCTGGATTACGGTCTCGGAGTTTTCAGGGATGGACTGGGAGATGGTGCTGTTGGAAGAGATGGTGCTGTTGGAAGAGATGGGAGAGACGGGTTTGGGGGAGGAGACAGGAGAGACATGAGAGACAGGAGAAGACTCGATAGACTTGGGTACAGACGCAATAGACTTGGGTTCAAACTTGGTGTCAGTAACTACAACAGTCTCTGTTTCGGTGCTCTTCACCTCCTCAGCAACAACAGTCAATTCTTCGACACACTGATAGAGGTAAACGACATGCTCCTCAACCTCAGCGGGAAGAGTGCTAGTTTTCTCAAGGGTCCCAACAGCCTCGGCCAGCTCGTGGCAGAGCTCGGTAGTGGACTCCGAGACGGTGGTAGCAGTAGCACTATCAATAGGCTGCTTCGTGATCTTCTCCAGCTCCTCAATCTGTTGCTCACACTTTGCGGCAAGATCTCTCAGAGGCTTTTCAATCTCAGGCTTGTCGGCCACAGGTTTGCAGATTTGCAGGATAGTCACGAGGATGGTCTGGTGGAGCTCGACAATGACAGAGATGTTGATGGGGGCAGGCCAGGTGGAAGCAGTAGGGGAAGCCGTAGGGGTATCAACGGTGGTGTTGGAGGGGGCCACAGAGGAGACAATGGAGGGGGTGGAAGAGAAAATGGAAGAGATGACCGAAGAGGGCTCAACGGAGGTGGCAGAAGAGACTTCAGTAGAAGAAGGTCCAGCAGAAGACTCGACAGAAGACTCAGCTGAGGAAACGATAGATGAAGCGTCGGCTTCAGCAGAGGTCTCTATAGAGCTGACAATAGACGAAGCCTCAGTGGTAGAAGCAGGCACGGTAGTGGAAGCTTTAGTACCAGCAGAGGTCTCGACGGTGGTGGAAGACTCGACGGTGGTGGAAGACTCGACGGTGGTGGAAGACTCGACGGTGGTGGAAGACTCGACGGCGGTGGAAGACTCGACGGTGGTGGAAGACTCGACGGTGGTGGAAGACTCGACGGTGGAGGTCTCAAGAACGGTAGAACTCTCAAGAGTGGTGGAACTCTCGACAGGAGGATTGGGACACTCGAAAGGAGGCCAGTTGACGATCAGCTCAACATCTTCAGCCACCTCGTAGGCCCGGCCGGCAACCTGGGCCAGGTACATGCCGGTAGCCTGTGCCACAATCTTGTAGTAACGGGGAGTCTCAGGTCCATACAGAGGCGTACCCGGAGCGTCTCTACCAATGTCGCGCTCAAAAATCTCAAAGGCCAGATCGATGGCGGCCGTTTCGGAGGGAATGAAGAGGTCGAACCATAGCTCGGGACGACAGTAATCTTCGTAATATCCTTCAGCCATATTCTGGTGGTTTCGGATCGAGATGAGCACGTTGTCTTTGTCCAGAGTGTTGAAGAGGTCCACCAGCTCAGCGCCGTCAACGGGTACAAAGTCGGGATCCTGAGCCAGTGCCAGATCGTTGAACTGCTGCAGCACCTCCTGGTACTCGGGGGTGTCGACCACATTGACCGTGAACTGGTCCAGAACAGCTTGGTCGGTGGTGACCTCGGCTAGGGCCACGCAGGCGGAGAGAAGGATGGCGAGGAGGTTCATGGGGAATTAACGAGAGTGGTGAACTTGGGGGTCATGGTTGGGGAGTTTTGGGGTATATAAGGAGTTTGAGAGGTTGGCGGTGAGGTCACTGTGACAAAAAGTAATGGACATATTTGTGGGCTGGTGCAACAGGGGGAGGGAGAGAAAAGAACAAACCGAAACAAAAAACAACAAGAGACGAAATGGAACAGAAGAGTCAAGTAGAGAGTTGTATGCTCGGAGATTGACTATTTCTGCGTATGTTTCAGTACTGTACACAGAGGGGCATTTCTCACTGTTCCGTTATGGTGTTTTGTTCACCGTCAGACTGGGGGATCTTTGACATGATCCAAGTGGAGCTACTGTAATCCGTGTTCTGGCAGTGAAAAATGGAGAAGAAAAAGTCACACAAAAAAACAACAAAAACTCACGTGAACGGAAAATCATTCACGTGACCATATCCAGATTGGGCAGTCCCTCGTTGGTACAGTTCATTGGTTCCATCTACTGAAAATTACTTGTATTGAGCTCTTCAACATCAACAATAGTAATAGTCTTTAAAAGGCCGTGGAAGATCTTGGGGAAAAAAAATATTATCAAAAAAAAACATGTACCCTGGTACAGTACTCGTACAGTAGCCATGCAGGCTGGAAATGATCTTGTACTTGCTGCGCATTCCTCTCTGTAAGAATGTGACATGTGGAGATTCAGTGGAGATTCAGTGTAGCTTCGAAATGACCATGAGTGAGACAAAACTGGCATTGAAGAGTACGACACTCTACGTACTTGCTTCTCACACAATACCCTGATTCTTCCTCTCCTTTATTACACTGCTACTCTATCTTAAATTCGGCCTCTCAGGTAAATGTCTAACCCCGTCAATGCGGCTAACCGGGAGTGCCGGACATGGAAGTGACAGGTGTCAGGCGCGAAAATGATGCCATGCGTTCCGCGGGAGATGGTGGTATTGTGTTTACTCACATTATACTCAGCTTGTCTCTCAGTTAACCATCTATTACAATACACTACATAAGAACAGCCAAGAAAGGAAGAGCCACGGCAGCTCCAATGACAAGATGAGAGCCGTCGTTGGCCTGAAGGGGGACCCCAAAGGCGCTGGAGGAGTCGTATTGGGGAACATCGCCAGAGCTAGAGGTGGAACCCTTGGAATCGGAAGAGTCAGATCCAGTTGAGCCTGCACCCTTTGAGCCAGTGTCACTGTTGATAGAATCAGAAGAGTCAGAGCCCTTAGATCCAGATGAACTCTTGGAGTCGTCAGATCCAGGGCTAGAAGAGCCAGATTCAGAACCACTGGAGCTTGACTTTCTATCAGAACCTCCCTTGGCAGTATCTGAACCGGTTGAGCCGCCGGTACCGCTGGATCTACTGGAGCCTCCCCTGGAGTTATCAGAGCCATTGGAACCATCGGTATCTTTAGACGAGCCTGTAGAGCCTGTAGCGTCGTTGGAGCCCTCGGAGTCGTTGGAGCCCTGAGAGTCATTTGAACCTCCCTTTGAGCTGCCCGCACCAGTGGAAGAGTCTCCCGAGCCACCGTCAGTGGAACCCCCAAGGGAGCTATACGAGACAGTCGAGTCACTGTTGGAGTTGGTAGATCCACGGTTGGAGTCTCCAGATCCACGGTTGGAGTCTCCAGATCCACCTACTCCTCCATACAAGTTGATAGAGACGTCAACATTGCTGTTGCTGTTGCTGTTGCTACTGGAGTTGGAGTTTGAGGTACTTGAAGAAGAACTTCTGCCAGGCTGAGAGTTGACCCAGTTTTTGAGTTTCTCAGAGGAGTCCCCCAGAGTATCCGCGACTGAAGTGGAAAAGTTTCCAGATTGAAGGAGGTCAGTCAAGTTGTTTGAGAGTTGCTGCGCGGAGTCAATAACCGCTTCGGCAGTGGAATTGTCGACACTGGGCTGGTTCTCGAGGTCATTGATTTCGTCCAGTTGACGGCCAGCTTCGTCTGTCAAATCAGATGCTGCCTGGTCATCCGCAGATTCAGGCATGTTTTCAAGCGTTTCGATGATTTCTGACTGCAGGGCGGCAAGTAGAGGCAGGTTGATGATGATCTCGGGTAGCAGGGTAGATAGGGGGGATGCCGGGGAGGAGGTCTCTGGAAGGGTAACTTCTTCAGGTTCATCAACATCGGTAACGACAGGTTCAGGATCAACAGCATCAGAGTCGTCAACTTGGTCGTCAACTTCATCGACAGGATCATTCTTTTCTTCAACATCGTCGTCCTCCTTGGTGCACTCAAAAGGTGGCCAGGTCTCAACAATGGCCTCCCCATTATCAAGCTCAAACTGTCTGGCAGTCACCTGAACGAGATAAATCCGGGCGGCGAGCGTCACGGCATCTTCAACGATGGAAACGTCTTCATCGGTAAGGTCTGCATCGGGGTTCTTTCCCGAATCAAGCTCGGTGAAGCCAAGCAGACTAGAGACGGTTTCAGGATGAGCAGGGTCCACGGCCTCGTACCATACCTCAGGAGAACAGTGCCTTGTATAATAGCTGTTTGCGAAATTCTGGTGGGTTCGAAGGGCAACAATGATAGGTCGGTGGGTCAGACGGTTGAACTCGTCCAGGATATCAGTAGGGTCCAGAGGAGTGAAACTGGACAGTTCATCGGTAGCTAGAGAGTTGAGCTGTTGAACCACCTGTTGGAATCCATCAGAGTTTTTCGCGTGAGGAATGAATCTGTCCAGCAGGTTTTCGTTGGTGGTTAGTTCACCGAGGGCGACAGACGAAAGTAGAACGAGTGACAGGAGTTTCATTGCGGAGGGCAAGACAATGTAATGATGATGAAGAGAGGTCGAGGACTAAACAGTTATATAGTCCAAAACGAGTAGGGGCTCGACTGATGGTCAAATTCGGCATTCGAGGGGTTAGCTACTGAGCTAGTGGTAGCTGTGGTGGAGATCATGAAGGGTATGGGTATCATCAAGGGTGTGCAGTAGCTACATGTAGTTGATGAGGGTTGTTCACTGGGAGTTCGCTTTTCTGACGGAATAAGCATCGCCACTTTTATTATCATGTTTCACCTTTCGTGTTTCATCACTCACATTGTTAAACACCATCCCCGGCCAATATTTACCCATCTGGGCCTTGTTGGCAGTCTAAAATAGTCCATTCTCTCTAGGCCTGTCTTTTTGGGATGAGCGATGCAAGGGTCCCAATCTGGTGCAGTACCGTGTCTGGTTGGGGTGGCCTCTGATTGGGGTGCTGTCTGACTGAGTTGTAGTTGTTGAGGTATTATTGCTGTTGTTCAGTCCTCCACATGTAATAGTTTAAGGCTAGTTGACATATCAAGCAAAAGTCAACAAAACATGTCGTTTCTTCAAAATGTCGCAATTGCAGGAAAAACCTCTTTTCATGTTGACCTGCCCTAATCAAGACGCGTATCGGCGCTATCTGTTCTTTAGTCTGCAGATTAGTCGCTGGCATGACTTAATTGTAGCTAAGAGTACGTACACCCTGACAGTATATAGGCCTAGTTGGAGCTAGCTACAGGGAGACTAGTTTACACGGTCTGGACTTGTCTGATGGAGCTATGTATATGTTTCTGTGACTGGTTCTGGATTTGTGTAACTGTAGCGATCCAATTGATGTGTTTTACACACCCTGTCTCTCTTCATCTCTCATTTCGATTCTCGTCTTACACTCCTATTGTCTCGTCTTTCACTCCGTTTCGTTTGTCTCTTCTCGTGTTTCACTGTCTCAGTTCGATTCTCATGCTTCACTCATTTTCTCACTATTCAGCCAACCTTCTTTCATCCACTTTCTTCTCTCCCTTGTATTGCTACACTTGAGATACAGATATCAGGAAACGGAAACGAAACCGCTTAAATAATACAGATACCATACGGCACAGCTACACAGATACCCTTACGATAACTACATGCTGCAACCGTCTACAAGTACACACCTCCCCCAAACAGTAAAAACAGCTCCTCTATCTCCTACCAACTCGATCGCATCGTTCTCCACCTCCAGCTCAACGTCCACAAAACGAATCCTCCACGTGGCCAAAGCACGCCGGTTGAAAAAGAACCAGCAGATATGTTTTGAGGCTCAGTTGAAGGCTCGTCGGGAGATGCAGGAGTTGTTCGACAATGTTCCTGGGGCTGGTTACAGAGCAGGTGTTGTCACTTACAACATGACTCCTTATGATACCGCATCTCCCGATATGAAGAATGTGATGAATCTCCACGCCTCTAACGACATGAAGAATGTGATGGAACATCACACACCATACATACCCCACAACACAACCGATATGATACCCAAAGGAGGGCCTGGAAAAGTTGAACTGAACAGTCTTCTTAACGGCTATCCTTCGGATATAAAGCCATCCATCCCCCAATACCCCCCCAACGTTCTGAGAGTTGAATTTGATGCGCAGGTGGGTTTTCAGAAGAATGAGCATTTTGGTGTTAAACGGGTCAATGAAGCTGCAAAGCCCATTGCTAGGGACTTCCCTTCTAGAAATACCAAACCCTCTAGACATCGCGATATCAGATTCTTTCCTGCCAAAAGGAAACCCGTCAAACCCTATCCCGTCAAAACCGACCCCATCAAAACTGACCCTGTGATCATCTCAGACGATGACGTTTCGTGGACTACCACCAGCACAAAATCATTCACAAAGCACCCTCCTCCGTTCACAGGCGCTCCAAAAAACCTCTCTCCCAATCCAATCAAACGTCGGAACTACTCCTGGCTATGGAGTGATGCCGATAATGAACTGTTTCTCAAATCGACCCCTCGAGTTGTACAGAAACCAAAACCAAGGCTGATGAAGAAGGTGTCTCAACTGTCGTTGAAAGGGATTACTGTGAAGCCTGATAGTGCCAGCTCCACCACGGATGTGATGAGTCCAGGTGTAGCGATCAAAACTGTTTCAAAACTCGAACCACCCTTCGTCGGAGATCACCCAAAGATTCCAAACCCGGGACACTTCAACGACATCAATGTTAGAAAAGGAGTGTACATTGGTCCAATTCACGAAATGTGTCCTTTCAAAGATTGCAGGATGGTGTTCTCATCAGTTAACCTCATGAACGAAGTGGTTATACACTGCACAACAGCTCACCCGGAAGTTGGAGCTTTCATCGGACCTCAGAAACTATACAGTTTCCATCGCAAGGTGTTTCATTGTCTGTTCAAATCGGGCAAGTCCGAGACGACTCAAGAGGAGTGCAATTTGCGGTTTTGGGAACTCCAGGAGGTGATTGATCATCAGATCGAAGACCATGGATTGAAGTATCCCAAGTACCAGTGCAGGGTTTGCTCGATGAAGTTCAATCATGAGTCGATACTAGCGAACCATCAGCAGGCGAACCATGATAGGAGGTTGCTTCACATGTTTTACGGCGTCCAAGTGTAGAAATATAAAGAAGTTTATAGATGTAACGTACAAGGTGGTAGCTATGATTATGGAATACACCATCGACAGCTACATTCATGACTCCAGGCAATCTAAAATCTGTTGTCGTATCCTCGTAATGTCCTCCGGGGATCACTCAGATCCTCCTGGCGCTAAAACTCACAATAATTTATTATGCATCCTCCAACTTTACATTCTTGAGCTGCTTGCAAACCTCCTCAAACAACAAGGGCTTTGGTCCAATCTTCACCTTGTCCAACGCCAAAGGCTGCAACACCTTGAAAGCACCGGTACCAATGCTCATGCCCTGGCCGAGAATAATACACTCGGAAACACCCTCGACATCGTCAGTCTTCATGTAAAAGGCGGCGTCAAACAAATGGTCGGTCGTCTTCTCGAACGATGCCAGCTGCAGGACAGAGTCTCGCATCTTGGCCAGACCGAATCGAGTGATACCAAGCACATCTCCCTTGTAGGTCATGACATCTCCAAGCAGAGTGATATGACGAGGATCGACGGACATACCGTGCTTGGACATAGTGTAGTCGATTTCGTGGATGATGGACGCACGAGCAGCCTCAATACCAAGCACCTCCTTGACTTCCAGGACATGGTTGGTGGAAGTCTGAGTACCAATGACACCAGAAGTGGTCATGACATGTCGCAGTCCGTAGCCCTCTACCAGCAGCTCGTGGGTATTGTCCTTTTCTCGAATGTTGATGACGGCTCGAGAAATGTCGGCAAAACCCTTTACCACAATGTTGGGCAGCACTCGCTTGAGATGCTGGGTTCGCAAGAACATGGCTGTGTCAGACTCCACTCCCTCCTCGAACACCTCGCCGTCAGCGTCAATAATCGTGGTAGATCCATTCTTCTTGACGGCATCCGACTCAATGTCCACTCGAATGTACTTTTCCTCCTCAATAGACACTTGGCCAGGCTTGAGCTTGAGCTTGGGAGCCTTGATGATAGCCTCCCGGATCTGATCCATGTCAATCTCCAGCAGCAAATGGTCAATAGTGTTAAAATCAATTCGCACTCGAACAGACGCCTTGGCGTACGAGTACTCGTCCTGAATGTAATGGGCAATGTCTCCAAGTAGCGTCTTTTCGATTCGGCCCTTGACGATTCGAGCAGCCTGCAGTTCCGTCTCGTTATTGAGCACGGTCGTGATGATGGGCGTGGAAATGGTCTTGGACGCGTTGATAATTTCCTTGATTCGGGGCACACCGAGCGTAACGTTCATGGAAGCAACACCGGCGAAATGGAAAGTCTTCAGAGTCATCTGAGTACCGGGCTCACCGATACTCTGGGCTCCAATAGCACCCACAGCGGTACCAGGCTCGACCTGAGCCTTCTGGTACTTTCGCAGACACGCCTGCAGGAAGGTGTCGACCATTCTGTGGGAAATTCGACACACCTGGTTGACGGCTCGAATGACGGGCTTGGGGGCAAACAGATCAAAGTCCTGGCCGTTGTACTCGTCTCCGTCGGGCTTGTCGAGCAAGCCCATGAGTCCACGCGACTCTCTAACGGTCGCCAACTCTTCGGCCTTGGACTCAATGAAGCTTCGAATCGACTGCAAAAAGTCTCGTCGAGGATCTACTTCATCCACATACTTTTCGGCACCAGCTCGGGTTCGAGCGGCCTTGGTGGCCAGAGAAAGCATGTTACCAGAGTTGTCCATTCGCTGCAGCTTTTGCTCCAGCTGAGCAATCTGCTTCTCCACCACCTCCATGATCTCAAACGGCTTGAGAGGAGTGTCAGGTACAGAAGACACGTTGAGGGTCTCGGCCTCGGGCTCAATACCCAGCTTGGACGAAATGTACTCGCAGTGTGTCCAAGTTCGGTTGAAATCGACAGGACGAGCGTCTCCCTCCATATCAAAGGGATCCAAACCGTCTCCTCCGTACCGGAACTGAACCACACCGTTAGAAGAGGTTCGAACGGTGGAGTCGTACCGCGCAGACAAATCTTCCAGCGACTTCATCAGTCGTCGAGACATATATCCGGTCTCTGCAGTCTTGACGGCGGTATCAACAAGACCTTCTCGGCCGGAAATGGCGTGGAAAAGGAACTCTGGCGGGTCGAGACCAGAGTAGAAGGAGTTTCGAACGAAACCCTTGGAAGGAGGCGTCACGGAGAACTTTCGGAAATGAGGCAGAGATCGGTCCTGGAAACCGTCGGGCACTCGCTTTCCGGAAATGATCTGCTGACCCACAACAGCCACCATCTGCGACACGTTAAGAGTGGAACCCTTGGATCCACATGTGGCCATGATCAGCGGGGCGTTGGACTTTTCCAACTCCTTGATACACACCTCTCCCACCTCTTCTCGCACCTTGGACAACAGACCTCCGATCTTGGCTTCCAGGGTCTGAGCGGGGGTACAACCGGGCTGGGACTCCAGCTTGCCCTGTGTCAGGGCCTCAATAAGCTCGTCACACTTGGCATAGGCCTGCTCGACGAGAATCTCCTTGGTAGAGGAGAGCTCAGCACCAGGAGTAACATCGGAAATACCAATGGAGAAACCTCGGCCTCCAAGCCATCGAGCACACAGTTTTGCCATTCGGTTCATGGCTCCAGCAGCCTCGTCGGGTCCGTAGTCTCGCAGAATTGAGTAGAAAACAGAGTCCTTCTTTCCGTCTCCAAGAGTGGCCTTGTCCATGGCTCCACACATGACCTGAGAGTTTCGAATCACCAGGAAACCGTCGTTGGGCGACATGTCTCGCGGGTAGCCCTGGGGAGGGGGCTGGAAGGTTTTGTTTTTCGCGTCCAGGTTGATGATCACCTTGGAGCTCTTGTTAGGCCGAATGAGCAGCGAAAACACCTGTTTTCCGGTCCACAGCTGCACGGGTTTCTGGATGGCTGGCGGGGGGATGTCAAACTGCATATCTCCGTCTGACATCATGGCCAGCAGCTGGCAAAAGGTTCGTCGGTCAATCATGTAGTCCTTTTTGGAGATCAAGAAGGAGCCTGTGATGAAATCCTGGGTGGCAGCAATAATGGGCTCACCAGATCGAGGAGTCACCAGGTTGTGTTTCACACCCATCAGACACATGGCCTCGGTTCGAGCCTCTTCGGTCTGAGGAACATGCAAGTTCATCTCGTCACCATCGAAATCGGCATTGTAAGGAGTACACACACACTCGTTGAGCCGGAACGTTCTCCAGGGCCGGATCTGGGCGAAATGTGCCAGAATCGACAGACGATGCAGCGAGGGCTGTCGGTTGAACAGCACCACGTCGCCGTCCTCCAAATGTCGTTCCACCACGTCTCCAATCTCCAGCCGCTCGGCAATCTTGGCTCGGTCACCAAACCGCAGGTTTCGCCGAAGAGACTCTCCCTTTTTGAACAGGTAGTTGGCTCCGGGATGCTGGGTGGGGCCGGTCATGACGAGATTTCGCAGCTTTTCAATGTTGTGCGCCGTCACTCGCTCGGGATACGTCAAAATCTTGGCCACTCGATCGGGAACAGCCACCTGGTCGATTCTGAGGTTGGGGTCGGGCGAAATGACGGTTCGGCCGGAGAAATCCACTCGCTTACCGGACAAGTTACCTCGGAAACGACCCTGTTTACCCTTGAGACGCTGGGTAAGCGCTCGAATGGGCTTGGACGCGCTCTGGCCGGGGCCCTGGGGCGTGTCAGAGTTGATGTAGACGGCGACAGCCAGCTGGAGCAGTTCCCATTGCTCCATGAGGGAGGCAACAGCCATTCCCTGCTTCAAACCAGCCTCGATGATGGCGGAAGTCCACACAATCTCGGTCAGCTTGACGGTCAGATCGTCCTCGTTGGAGGCAGAATCCTGCATGACCGAGGGACGAATACACACGGGGGGAGCAGGCATGTATCTCCAAATGTATGTTTCGGGTCGTCCCTTGCCAGGGTCCATACCCAGCAGCTCACAGTCCATGGGCAGAATCTCTCGGAATAGATTGAACACCTTGAGGGGGTTAAGATCGTCCATGGCCTTCTTCTGCAGACGCTCCACCTCGGGGATGGACTCCTTGGCGGTGTTGAACGAGTTGTCAAACTCGGTTTTCTCCTCGGGGATCTTCTTGCCAACGTGTCGGAACTTGTCGTGGATGATCTTGAGGGGTCCGGCCTTCTTGACCACACCGTTGAGCGAGTTGCAGTGAACGCACCGTCGCTGCTTCTTGCACTGGTCGTTGACCTTTTTGAGAATCTGCATTCGACGCAGGTTGTCGATGCCAGGACGCCGCAGCTCGGTCAGAAACTTGCGACGGTCCTCGTCGGACAGCAGGATCCGGGCACAGTCCTTGCACACGTTTTGCAGGATGGAAATGGTGGCCTTGAAGTAGCCAATGTGGAAGCACGGCAGGGCGAGCTTGACGTGGCCGAAATGACCGGGACAGGTGGCCAGCGGCTCGGCACAGGTCTTACACTTGCTCATGTTGTTGGACACACCCATGCGCGGGTCCAGGGCGCCGTATTCCATGGGAGCTCGGCCTTTTTGGAGGTCATACAAATCTCGGGTGGCAACCTCCACCTCGGACAATTTGAGGATTTCCTGGGGGGAGAGAGCGCCGAATTCGATACCTCCAATGACCCGGGGAGGGTCTGAGGAGAAGCGGTCTTTCACTGGGTTAGTTCGGATGCTAGTGGTCGTAGGTAGCGAGTGGACATGTCTCGTTCTCGTGTCGACTAGTGTCGTGACATTGACCGTGCCGTAGGTGGCTCCAAGGGGCATGACATCCTGTAGTGAGAGTCACCAAGACGAGTACGCCATGTCTCCTGACACTCACGAATCATGGTTGGACGTGAATGGAAACACGCCACGGAGCACAAAACGAGGGACTTGTAGTGGGTGACCAGAACTAGAGATCTCGTCGATGCTGACTGTAAATTTCGGATGATCTGAGACCTGCTGTGAAGTGAGTGAGAACGGTGCAATGCAAAGGACACAGACGCAATGAATGTACTTTTGTGTAACTGTCCGTTCAAGCCACGGTCTGTGTTTGTCGCTGTTCGTATCTCATGCTGTATCTCATACTGTGGACTGAGGTGGCGTTTAAAGTAGTTAAGAAGAACTTGAAGAGAAAAATAGTTTCTCTTGAATAAGACCTGAAATTCCCCACCACTTCATAAAACGTGTCCCTTGACTGCCACTCACAGCAGTCAGAACACACCACATCAAAGCACCAACAGATCAGTGTGCCAAGTCCAAATGAACACAAACACACGGACACAAACACTTCCCCGAACACAAACACATCCACAGCCACAAACAAAAACATACCCCTTGTCCCCCTTTCTCTCTAGCCGATCGTCATCTCATTCACTGTCGCTCGTCATCTCTTGACTGTCGCTCTGTCGCTCATCTTCTGTCGCACATTGCCCCATATCGTCCGTCACCGGTTACACCCTCTCTGTCACCGGTTACACGCCCTCTGACACGCCCTGCCATTCCCCCGCATCTCCTATACTCACTGTTGAAAATCCTCGATGGATGTCGTTCGGGAACGTGTGTAAGTTGAGGATTTTTTTCCAAACTCACAGCGACAAAAAGGTGCCCAAAGCTTATCAAAAATATTCGAAAAAAACGTCCACTTGCATGGGGGTTAGGGTTGGCAAGGAGTACACGGTTCATACGACTACAGAAATATCCAAGATATGAGGTAGGTATGGACACAAAAGCAATGTTTTGGGGTCTGTTTGGGTGTTGCAACTCCGTCTTTATTGAAAAACTGTCTTAATTGAAAAACTGTCTTTATTGAAAAACTGTCTTTATTTCTCACATTTGATCGGTCATTTTTGGAGACACTGCACAACTGACTGGAGCTATGAGATTACGGTAGTGTTGTGGCTAATCACGTGACCGTGCCATGATCAATCACGAGACCGGGCTCAAAAAATGAATTCTTGTTTTTTGCCACCATGACTCATGGTTGTGTAATGGTTGAGTGACGTGCACTTCTGGGGGTGTTCAGCATTGTCGAATTTTCAGTATTTGATTTTTGGGACAAAATTGAGTTTGAAATTTTAACGTCCTTCCAAGGGGATATTAAAAGATAATGTTGGAACAGATGTATTGATGGTATTGAAGGGTGGGAAGGGACAGGGGGTTAGGTGGATGTGTTAGAAGGGTTTGGAGGTGTGTGGAAGTTCACTTGAAGGAGGATTTTCTTGTTGGACAAATATTGGAGGTTTTGAGAGGGGAAGACATTTTAGTAGAATGCTTAACTAATTGAGAGAATTAGCTGGGAATCGAACTGAGCACAGTTGGGGGTTTTGATATCTATTGTTGGAAAGTTGTCGAGTTAAAGAAAAACAGAGTCAAGTAGGAGGGAAGAAAAGGGTGTATTTAAAAAGAGCTGTAGAGGAGGTATGGAAATTCTGAAGAGACTGTTTTTTCCTGTGTATCTCAGAGTGCCTAAATGTTTGTCTCAATTTTTTCCAGCTTGTGTCCTCGTCAAGTCAGGTTGGCCTGTTTCACACCCTCCACTTCAGATAAAGTTCACACTCCAACATGTGGCGGAATCATCACCATCGTCTCGCACTCATCCACACAACAAAACACACAACGCATCATGTCCGACAAGCAAAACGAAGATAAGCCCAAGGTGCTCGTCACTCTTGAGGAGGACGACGAGTTTGAAGATTTTCCCGTCGAGGGTGAGTATCAGGATAGATGAGGAGGGGTGGAATAGTGGGGGAGGTGGTGATGGCAAGGAGAGTGATGGGTGGTGTGGCAGTGACACAAACGGTAGTGGCACAGACGATGGTGGCACAAACTGAATGATGTGATTTGCTCAATCGATTGAGGCTCTGATAGGGTGTTGTTCTGAATCACTGAAGGTAGCATCACGGCTGGCTACAACATTGTCGTCCAGAGAATCTGTGACATGTCCAATCGACCAGGTGAAGTACTTTGCGGTTTTACATTGCCTGTGTGTGTCTTACCATGTTTTGTTGGCGCGATTGATTGTCTGTTTGCCAGTCATGTTTGCCACTGACAACTATAACCGCAATGTATGGTGAGCAGTTTGTGAACAGCCATCTGTTTGTGGCATGATCCAGATAACGACACTGCACACTTTGCCACGTCATCGTGACCGTTCTATGAATGGCATGCTGGTAACAACTCCTCGCTACGCACCCGCTCAAGCATCCGCTGCCAAACATTCACATCGCGCCATCGCTATCAAGCATTCGCTACGCTCATGCTTTGCTAACCCAGACTGGAACGAAGCCGAGTCCGAAGTCAAGCTCGCCTCCAACTCCAACACCCAGCAGCTGTGGGAGGAGGACTGGGACCATGACGATGCCGAGGACGACTTTTCCGCACAACTCAAGGAGGAGCTCAGCAAGACGAGGTAGATATTTATCACTACACAGCTATAACAAGATTATTTAAGTGTTCCCAAGAGTGTAAGATCATGTAAGAGGAAATGAAAATGATAAAAAGACGTAAAAACAAGCACAACCAAAAATCGAACCCACCAACTTTGGGCGTTGAACTGTCCACTTTTGCCGAGTATCGTACCCGTACCAGGTACGCGATTGTAAACGGAATACTATACGGTCACGTGACTCTGTCTTTGAAGTTATCGTCCAGAATAAAAATAAAAAAACACAGTGCGTTTGTTCGCACCCATTCGCCACCCGTTTATTTCACCTCCATCCAATAGCAATCTATATGCAATGGTGACAATGCATGGAGTCATGAAAGAGGTGTATTTATCTCGCGTTGTGGAGGTCGTATAGAAATTCTGAAGAGTGTGTTTTGATCGCGTGGCTGAGGAGATTACTATTCAACTGTCGTCTTTCCGCCATCTCATCTACATCGCCCGATTTTGACCTTCTCATTCTCCTCGCCACTGGTTAGAGTTCAACCTAAGCCCGGACAAGCTTTTGAGTATGGATTTTTCCAGCATAATGTTTGGCCCAGATCAACTGGCGATATCTTTTAGGAGATTGGAGGTGACCTACAGATATTGAGACGATAAGAGGGAGTTTGCCACAGAAGGAGATTGTGACACAGAAGGAAGTGTTGGAAAAGCGACTATACGATAAAAAAGAAGAAAAACAAAAGACAAACGACACACTACACTACAACATTACTCGATGACGGACTACGAAGAATACGAATACGGATACGGCAGTGGAATGCCGACCCAGGGCTACTACGTGCCGGAGACGCAGTTTGAGTACATGTCTGGGGCTCCTGGACATGGACACGGACACCATATGGGGGCTCCTCCGTATGCTCTAGGAGCTCCTCCTTACCCCATGGGTCATCATCCTCCCCCTCCCCACCACCATCCGCATGCCCACCCCATGTCGCATCAGTACATGCATCAGCGTCAGGCCAGTTTTGGAGGTCCTCAGATGGGTTATTATGTTCCTGTTCCTTTTGTTGAGCCTACTCCTGAGCCGGAGGAGGTGAGAGAAGATGATAAGGAGAAGGAGGAGAAGGAGGAGGTGAAGGAGAAGGGGGATGTGAAGGAAGACGCTAAAGAGGGTGTTTCTGCCTCTGAGACACCTTCAGAATCCGCGGGCCCAGTGAAAACCAAGAAGGAGCTGCAGAGAGCGGAAAAACTGGAGAAACAACAACGACAAAAAGATACCACAATCGCATACATTCACGAGCTGTTTGAGTCGAAATCGCTTGCAGACACTTGTCTGACCATCAACACAACCGAGGTGAAAATTCACTCGATTTTTGCTGCTCGATCGAAAATCCTGGCAACTAAGCTGGAACAGAAGAAGCCTCTCAAATCGCAAATCAGCGACCCAGGCAACTGGATTTCCGACTCCACCGTTTCCTCGGTGCTAGCTACACTCTACGGCATCCCTCTTCCCCCTCAGATGCGTCAGGTGCAGTGGTTTGGAGCGTTTCTGGTAGCTGAGCATCTGGGTTTGGACGAGATTCGAACGGAGATTGAATCGGCTATCAAGAAACAATTGGTTACAACCCAGGCGACAATTACAGCGTTGAATTCCGTCGTTCAGAGATGTCTCAAGAACAACAACAGCAACAGCAACAGCAACAGCAACTCGTCGAGTCTTCCAACACTGTTGACAAAACAAACATACGGGATTTCCAAACTGTTCAACTTTCTCATCACATGTTTGGGCTCTCTGACTCAGTCTTCAGTCGCTGATCTGGCGTCCTCTTCGCTCATCAAGTCCCCCTTCTCACTCTACAAGGTCATCATGGAATCGTCCCAGCTACTGGAGGGTAACACGATGGAAAAGTACGCGCTGGCCAAAAAATTGGTGCAGCCGCGACAAAAAAGCCACCAGGGTTTCCAAGACGTTGCTGTTCTCGCTTTCAGCTCAGATAGAGATGGGCTGGAAGTTAGAAGGAAGAAGTTGTAGCCAAGGAGAGGAGAAAAAAGAACATAAGCATAATAGATTTAGATATGAAATGGAGAAATGTGGACTAAAAAATAAGCTGTTGAAGGGTGTTCTTTTCAGCCTGTATCAGTGGAAAGTTTAAAGGTGTGATATTTTCTGTTAGAGGGGTCACGTGACTATTTTGGACATGTAGGAATGTTCAGAAAAGCGCGCTGATCAAGTATATGTAATAAAATCCACAGAGTGTACTACAAAAATATCGAGTTGTGGACTGCTATATTATCACCACTCTGTATGCGGTTTCTTAGCAAATTATTTGACCGAATGGAAGTTTATCTTTTTCGAAGGAGATTGTGAGTTTTTGTGAAAGTACAAGTACCTCTAACTTCTGCTCGCGTGCAATTTATGAGAAGATAATTATACCAAAAGAGAGCCTTGGTTCTGTAGAGTATTTTTATTGACTCAAATCAATTGTGTTCAGCATATTTTTATTGAGATATCGTGTCCGTCATTTTAACTGCTTTGAAAGTAAGTAAATATGTATGCTGAATAGACATCATATGGGGGGAATAGTGGAAAACGCTGAAAATAGATTGGATTTTTTCGGGGAGTTGCAAACGGGAATAATTGAGGCAGTAGTTGGTCTATGTTTGTGTTTTTTAAAGTGATTCGGCGTTTTTATGAATGTGTTGAGTGAAGCAAACACGGTGAGTAAAATGTGGGAAGAGGACATAAAATGTAGTGGAGAAGAGGGATTGAGGTGTATTTTTGTGAGCCATTTTTAAACAGGAGAAATAGCTGACTGTCTAAGTTCTAAGTATATAGCCTTCAAAATGAACCCACTTGGGTGGTATTCTTTGAGGAAGTAGAATGTTGACAAGTTCAAGCGCCAATGTACAAGTACAGTAGCATAAGAGCAATAGTGTACCGTACCCAAGTGAGCTATTCTTCGATGTGTACTCTGCTAAGAGATCCTTTGTTGAACTCGCACAGCCTACCTCTCTAACGTGTAATTTCTCATACACATGTTGTAGGGTGTGGGAGAAACAGATAACTGCGAGTGTTTGGCAGATGTCCCGTTTCCAGCAGATTAAGGGGTCCAACAGCCCTGGATAGTATATATTAATGGTAAAAAGTTACATTATTTGTTGGTAATAGTCCATTTGAGACCCCCATAAAATACAAGGAATCAGCATAAAGTAGTGGCATTTACTCGACGTGACACCACAAAATAATGATACACGTCAAAAAGGTGGTTGGAAGACACAGGAAGAAGTGGAGTAGGTGAGTGTACTAATTGCGTGATTTCGCACAAAACGCACTCTTCAGAATCTCTACAGCAGCTCTGAATATCCCGTTACTGAAGGGTGGTGTTGCTTAACTAAATGAACCGCTTGGACGACAACAGAGTGCAAATATCTCAACAACTTTCTATGACAATAGGCAGATATTTTTACATATTCGTAAACTATACACTCACCACTATCCATCGTACTCATTGGCTCGTAGTTATGTGGAGTAGCTAGAGTGTGTCAAATTAATACTAGTGTGTCCAGAAAACATAGTGATAAAAAGTGATATGACGCAAGCTCTTCGATTTGGCGCTACGTAAATCTCTTCTCCCTGGCATACCTATCAGCAATCTCATTCCCCCTCACCCCAGCATGCCCCTTCACCTTCCTCAACTCCACCCTCTCCGTAATCACTCCCAATACTCCCTTTATCAAATCCTGATTGGCCACCTCTTGTCCCTCCACCGTCTTCCATCCATTCTTCTCCCACCCTTCGCTCCAAACAGTCAAACAATTAATAGCGTACTCGGAGTCCGTATACGCCACGTACCTCTCTTGGCCGCCTCTCTGTTTAACAACTTCACACGCTGCTCTAATGGCTCCCAATTCCGCTCTCTGGCTCGTTTCGCCCTCTCCTCCAAACTGCTCCGCCACATTGTCCGGATTGTTGTCTCCAAAGTAGACACCAATGCCTGCGGTTCCTCCCTGAAACGATCCATCTGTATAAACAAGATAAACACCATCATCTGACGTGAGATCCTCGCGGAACCGCTCGACGACAGGCCATTGAGGATTTTCCATACGACAAATCATCTTGGCGTCCTTCAAACAAGAAAATCCTTCACAGCCCTTACCAGTGTACTTTTACCAGGCTCGTTTATCGTCGAAAATCTGGTTGTCAACCGATAAAACGTCCCGCCTTTGCATCCACAGTTGATAAATTGCTCGTCAGCTGCCCGATCCGAGTCGTAATCGTCGCTGTCATCGTCATCTTCATAAAAGCTCTTCTTCAAACATCCTCGACGTCTTTTCTGGTATCAAACCCCTTCAATGCTCCCTGGGGCCAGTATCCAGTCACCTGCTCCTTGACATCCTCTCGATCAGTGTAGATGCCGGAAAGGTGGCCTGCTCGAACCGCGTAATAGTTTTTCATTGGTGGGGAAATGTGGAAAACGTGGGTTCTTATCAATGAAATATTAAGGATGAGAATAAAGTTCGGAACTGTAAATTAACTTCAGAAAGTTAGAAAATAGTATATTTAAGGTTCACACAGCATGCAAAGTTTAAACGTAAAGGAGGAGGGTGCTTATGTAGTTTCCCGATAGAATTTTGTGCATGCCAGTAAGTGCAATGTGGATGGTGTCATCGTGATCGGATTGACTGTACGGATCGAATGATGTTTCTGGATCAGCAATTGCAGGTCTGGAAAGGGTACCTTTTAGTAAAAGTAGTCTTCTGTGGGGAAAAGAATGAACTACTGGTAGATCTGTGGGGTGGAACTGTGGGGTATACGAACTGGTTTAGAATGACAAGGAGGGACTGAAACAGTTCAACGTCTGAGCGTCTAATACTCGTCATCTAGACCTGTTGTGTACACGGTGTGGTGTGGTGTAGAATGTTGGCGAACATGAGGTAATACAGAACCCTCTGTAACATGTAATATTACGACGTTCGGGGACTAGTTTTTTTTTTCTTTTTTTTTTTTGATACTTGGCATTGAAATGTTTCATTAATCATGCCTATGTATTACTCTCTTTACAAAATCTCTCCATGTATACCACATTGTATGGACCTCTAACTGTCTTTAGCCGTCCACTACTCGGTGTCACGATAGTCAATTTCGCTAAGGATTCTGATGTCGTCATAATAAAAATTACATTGTTGCTTGACGCCCTGCCTTTTGACTTAATCTACTAGCAGCATAGATTATTGAACTGTATCGACAACTAATAACTATAGAGAATGCTGGGATGCAGTTCTCCTGCCAAGGCCTGCTTGTCCTTGGGCCAGCTTCTAAACCTCTCTCTATACTCTTCGCTCCTCTTGTACCTGTTATCGAACCAGATGGCTACAAGGTATCCTGACAACAGCACAGTGGCAAAGGCTGTGAACGCCAGACAGATATCCAGGGCAGTTCGGTAAATGGGCGCTTCCTCCGCTATGAAGATAAAGGTGGAAATGAACCCGGCACAGTTACCGAACCCAATCTGCCAGCCTGAAGCAATGGCTTTTCGGTGATGTCCTGAAAAGTTCATTTGCGTCCAACACACCAAAATGGGCATGGCCGTATATGTTCCGGCACAGATCATGAACAAGGAGCCGTACCGGATACCTATGTGTTCCTCCTGGGCCATGAGTAGGCCGAATCCGGCTGTGGCGACGATTCCTGCAAAAAACGCAAACGCAAACCTGTGTCTCAAGTAGTCTGAAAAGGTGGCTGAGACCATGGAGAAGCCGAACCCGGCGACCCAGGGTGGCACCGAGTACAGCTGCGTCATTACTGGCGAGTACCCCAATCCCTGGACGATTCCGGTGCCGAAATACGCATACCCATAGGCCGGTACAATGTATCCAAAGTACAAGAATCCAGACATCCAGACCTTCCAGTCCGAGAAGACAAAGGCGAGGTCTTTCATTGTCATGGACCGCTCATATTCGCTGATTCCCGTGTTTCCAATCTCCAGTTTTTCCTTGATAAACTGGCGTTCGTTGGGTTTCAGAAACCGGGCTTCTTCGGGAAAATCCGCCAGGCAGAAAAACATCAACAGACCAATGGTGGCAGTGCATGCTCCTTCAATGATGAAAATCCACTGCCAGGATCGGATGCCTCTGTCGTTATCTAGATTGTGGATTCCTGCAGCAATCAGTCCTCCAAACGCACCGGCGAGAGTGGTGGACGAGAAAAAAAACGAGTACCGTTTCTGGGCCTCTTCTCTGCGATACCACATGGACAGGAGATAAAAGCAGCCCGGAAACATGCCTGCTTCGAACAGTCCCAGCAGAAACCGGGTAGCTAGCAGCTGTCCATATGTCCGTACGAATCCCTGGCCCAGAAGAACCACCCCAAACAAAGTCATACATATCGTCAGCCAGATGTGGGGTTTGAATTTCTTCATCAGCCAGTTGGAGGGAATCTCGGCAATGACATAGGGCACGAAAAAAATGGCCAGGGCGGTGTTGAATTTGTTGCCTGTCATCCCCAGGTCTGCAGACATGCCATAGACGTTGGCGTTGGACACGTTTACTCGATCGAGAAAAGCGAGTACGTAGAGAAGACATGTCAAGGGGACGACAGAAATGTCGATTTTCAACATGAGTTTGCGGTGGTTGACATTGTGTTTGATAGCCAGCTGTTTGATCAGTTCGTTGATTTCAGACTGCGGAAGCGGAGGTGGGAATTCGTCGTCTTGTGGAAAGTGTTCCTGGACGGAAGACGGCGGTTTAGGACCGTCGCTGGAGTCGTCAATGTGGTCGACTGTTGGTTTTTCTGCCCTCAGAGAGAACTTCATGGTGGTACCAAAGAGCTGATGCTGAACCTGAGCAAGTGATGAGGCAGGATCGTACAGTATAAAAACCGACTCGACGAGGGGAGAGGGGGAACCAGATTGGGTATTGAAAGCTATAGATCTGGGCACGGCACTGAGGGGTAGATGTTAGTGGGGTTGGCTGTATGGAAGGAGGCGGTGGGAGGGGACGCCGGGAAAGGGTAGAACAGTGTGTGCAGAAGACAGTAGATATGAAAGAGAGTCGATTTCAACATTTAAAGGAGCTCAAATTTCACCTATGTAAATACATCAGACGTCTGTCTTGTTATTCAGATGGTGATCCTCCCACATCTACCCCACCTAACTAGACCAGTGCTAAACAAAATTTGCACTCTAGTAGGTAGCCCCACATGGATCTGTACAGTAATTAGCATGTTTGCACGTTAACGTAAGGGACGACTGTGGAGCTGAACAGTGCATGCTGTACGGGCTGTACGACATCGTGCTGTATGGTGTACCATGAAGAACCACAAGGGGATGTTCAAATGAAATCAGGACTTGATCTTGTGTACCAAAATGGGCTTGTGGGGTACAGTGTACTGTCTAAGTTTTGAAAAAATCGACCCCTCCAGCGTCCCGTTTTGATAGCCGCAGCTCTGTATATGCCGGGTAGTAGCTACTAACTACACGATCCACATGACAACTCGACTGGCTCACTAGCAGGACAGATGATCAAGACCATACATTACCGACATCACCAAATCACTAGTACAGCCCCTCCAACCTTGTACATGGTCACATAACAGTCTATTACAGGTCTCTTTTCCTACATCCTGTTTAGAACTGTAGTTGGACAGATTTGGTAGCAAGTATACGATAAAAGTCCACGGAAAAATACTCGAAACAGCGTCTGGTTACATCCATGTATCTCTTACCTATCTTACCTTCCCCAAACCTGTGAAAATAACTATACCCTAATTACTCTTCACTCCAGCAAACTTCAAACATCGACAACTTCTTGGGTAGTAGAGGTATGACAAAAGGAGTCACGTGATTCGATTCTGCTCGTTTTTTTACCTTAATTTAACACCCTCAAACTTCCGACAGCTCCTAAATTGGCGATTTTTGAGTACAGAATGCGGATAACTAATCGGCGGATACTTGACCGAATTACCCCATTACCCCATTAGTTACGAATAAGCCCGTGTGTTCACTAAATCTTACCAAGTGGAGGAAAAAAAGAACCATTACAACTTCTTATACTAGAGAGCTACAACTTAGTGAAGAATATCCACAGACTCGGAACTAAATACCTGATAAAACTCACTCTTCAGAATTTTCATAGCCCTGCTGGATCGTGTGTTCGATATACGCCCCCGCCCCCCGGGCGTGCGGCTCGAAATTGATTTAACGTTCATAATTTAGGTTTGATAAAAAGATTTAAAGTTGTCGGTATCGGGGGTGGAAAAGAGTAGTTGGCAGTTTCTGATGAGGTGATTAGTAAGGAGGTAAAATCAGCTATAACAAAAGGGGCAGTTGGAGTATCTATTAAAACAGTCAAATAGTGCACTGATGGAGTCCCCACACTTTTCCTTATTTGGTTGCTATGTTACTGTAATCTCATCTTAAACTGTCCATAAATCGACTCAAACCAGGTCTAGAATTGTTCACTACAGACGTGTGGATCCACCTCTGACTGTTTGAAAAGGAATATCATCCGCTTGGCTAAAAATACACGCTAAAGAAGACTCAGTGGGTATGCACAACTTGTGGTTGATTGGATATGTAGGTGAGGGTGCCAGAACGAGCAGCCAGCCATTTCTCGAAATAAATGTACTATAAGGATGGAATATTATTTGATAATTTGATTCTGCAGGAGATTTTGAATCTTTCGGTATCTTTAAAAACTCTCTAGCTTCTCTCTAAGTACTGCACCCTATTAAGACGTTTAGGTGTGAGAAAATGGACGATGAGTGGACAGCTCTCTGGTACAATCAAAAGGACTCAAGTATACGTGGTTAGTCGCTAGGAACACATTATTGGCAAAAAATCCATACCTCGTCATACACCATTTCGCAGTAAGAAGTGCATACTGTACGATGTGATAATAGGACTTTTTTTTTTTTATTCTAAGGAGCATCCTTGTTGAAAAATGCGTCGTTCCTATTCATTCTGCTGACCCCATTATTTGATGACTAAATCGTGTTTAAACAGTTGGTTGAAACTTGCATTACTATTACTTTAAAAGACCGTAGGTTCGATCCCGACCAAATCCAAATAACCTACCTAATTATAAAAACATGTCGACTGGACCCCGACGGCCTCCTTCATCACTCCTCATTAATACACATACTCATAAGCATACAATACATTATCATCTATAGTTGAAGATGAAGCAGACGCAGTTCTTTGATGCAGACTCCATTCATATCACAACACCCTTTTATCAGTTCATGAGCGTATTTATGGGTAAACACTTTGATCGCTTCATGACCGTATTTATAAGCGAGCATCAACATTCGCTTCGTAATGTTAGCTCGCGCGTTAGTGCTTGGCCTTCGACTTCGACACCAACTTCTTCTTCGTGGCCTTCTTCATCTTCTTTGCTCTTTTCTCCTTCTGGGCCTCCTTGACCGCGGCCTTTCTCTCCTTCTTGGCATCCTTATCTTCAAACTTCTTTCCCATCTTGGACCCCAGCGCCTTCTTTTCCTGGAACCGTCTCTCTCTCTCTTCGGAATCAATACTGGAAATCGACTCTGCATCCGAGTCCATCTCTTCATCTTCATCCTCGTCACCTTCCTCGTCGTCGTCGTCGTCGTCATCTTCATCTCCCTTCACCTTCTGTCCAATAAGAGCCGAATAAATGAGATCCTTGCCCTTGCCGGAGTTGACCATCTCCACGTCTCGTTCGATATCGTACACCTGATCGAGGTTTTGAGGAATGTAAACTGATCGGAACACTGCGTCGTCAGCTTCGATTTCGTCCGTGGATTCTTCAATAGGCATAGCTTGGATGTACGCAGTTAGGGAGTCAACTGTTTCTTCCAGTTTGACAGCAGTAGGTTGATCACGTGCCTCAGTGGTTTCGTCACGTGCCTCATCCACCTCCTCAACACGTGACTCATCCCGAACGGGCTGAATCACTTCCTCCTTCGCCTTGACGCTAATATCATCGGTAATGACAATATCCTCCAAATACGGAGACGTAATCAAATGAAACAAAGTCCGCTCAGGAAAAACAACAACGCCATGCTTCCGGAAATAATCATTGACATTCTTGATATCCATTCTGAGAAACTCCAACGAATGGGGATGATCATGCTCGACAGACTGAGATACATCGATAATGTACAGCTTCTTCTCATGGTACAGGATATTGTACTCGGACAAATCGGCATGGACAAGACGACATTTCTGGTACATGATTCGCATGTATGCACACAGTTGGTGGTAAAGAGCCGTGTACTCTTCGGCAGGGTTAGGGAACAGTTCTGAGATTTTGGCGTCTCTCAATCGAGGACTAGGCCATCCCTTTTTGTCTCCCAGGAAACCCATGACCAAAACATGTAGATGCAAATGGAGAGGTTCAGGGCAAGGGATTCCTGCCGTGTGGAGTCGCTTCAAATTTCGAATTTCCTTTTCGGCCCACACTTTGACCATCTTTCGAGGGTTATGTCGCGAGTAACCGTGTCTGAATCTGTACTCTCCAGACACGTATCTATCTCGATCTTTGAACACCAGAATCGACGTCTTGTAGATTTTGATAGCTCGATGAACTCCCTCTTCTGTGCACGCATGGTACACATTGGCCTCTTTTCCTGTCGAGACACACCCGTTGACTTCAAAGATGATTCCTCGGTTGATCATTTTGAACAGGATCATTCGTGTTCGGGGATCCAGCACTTGTTCGTTGGTGGCTCGATCTGCTCGGTCTTTTGTGGCTGTTCCCATCAGTGCAGAGTTACCTCCTGTTTGTGATCCGCCACCGGACGACTTTTTTTTGCCCTTGACCTGTCCATCTCGAGCTGCCAGACCTTGATGAGTAAGAGAGTCAAGGTAGTCGTCATCCATCCGAAGACGTCCAGTGTACTTGCTGAGATCGGAGTCGACTGTTTTTTGCGCTCCTTCAGCAGCTCCGGCGGACACGACCTTTTTCTGCTTATTGTACCGCTTTGTCACGTTTCCACTGGTGATGTTTTCTTCGTAGTCGTCATTGATTTCGTCGTCGTCCACGTCGTCTTCTTCAATGTCCTCAAAGTCGACGGAAACACCTTCGATTTGCTTGTAGTCTGGGTCAGTCGAGGGTAGGAGGGACGAGGATCCCGGGGTAGAAATTTCGCGTTCCCAGTCCATTTTTTTGCGCGAGTTGAGAGGGGTGCTGGAAATGTGGTTATGGGAGGTGCAGAGATAAAAAAAATATAAAAGGTTATGCACGGACGAAGGTTATTTGGGAAATGAATTGGGAGGAGGGAAGAAACTGGGAGAAATTGGAAAAAAATGGAAATAAAATCAAAATGAGGGAGAAAAACGTCTAAGATGGATCTAGAAATTCTGGGGAATCTATCGAATGAATTGTTTTCGCGGTAGGTTAAAAAGTGATGAAGTCTGAGGGTGTTAGACGTAGATAGGGGAGAAAAAAAGGGTGGTAAAATATAGAAAAAATGATGAATTAAGGCAGATGTGAAATAATGACATCCTTCAACACAATGAATCCGATTTATACCAAAATATCAAAGAGAGCTCATACAAAGTCTGCTTGTTCTAGTGGGTAGGTTGTGGAGACTAATATCCCTTGTAAGAAGCACTACATGATCTGTATCAACAAGGGGAGTCCGATGATTCAGCTATCATCTTTCCTTCTAATGTATATCGAACCCCTTACACTCTTACCTCTTTCAGGTATGATTCTATACATCTACTTGCGCATTATAGATCCACCTTAGGAGAAGTGCTCAGAGTCGTCAATAGTATATGAGTTGGTTCGAAAAGTTGACTGTGTATGTAAGAACAAGTTTGTGATTGAATGCACTCTTCGGAATTTCTATAGGCTGTGTATCTGTGAAATTATATGAGTCTATTGTCGAGTTACAACTCGTCAACACATGTATATTTTGCTACTGGTAGACTGTTGATGTTTAAGGAGTATCGATCGATTCAGAATTACGTGTTAAGTCGGAAGATTTCATTTACTGAACCCCCCCAACTTACATTGTTAGCCAACTGCAATGGACACTATTCTTTGGTATAGTGGCGTTGAGTTCGGGATTATCATTCTTTCCGATACTGGCAATTACTCGGGATTATGGTTGTTTCCGACGTCAAGGGGGACGTTCAAAGTAGGTGTTCATGGAACACAAACGGGAAAAAAATTACAAAAACAGATGAATTCTGCTCAAAGTATCCGTATTATGTCAGAAAAACATACCCCTATAGTACAGTTTCCCCGAGATCAATGACTGGTGGATATCTACTCGGGATTACCCTTCCTTACGGCTTTACAAAACTAGCGAAATGTGTCAGGAGCATGCCAGGGAAAATCTGAAGAGTGCATTCTATTCAGAATGGCAGGTTTAGTAAAAGGGAGCCATTTTCAAGTATATCTAGATACCGTAGCCGAATCTGTAATGCAAAATTTTGACCGCAGAGAAGGGGTAAAGAACTCTTCACACTTCACAAGTTGAAAAATCCAGCATAGCACGCGATTTTTTATGAGAGGAAGTAGATATTATTATACCATTAGAGCCAGATCAGAGTGGGTAATCCAAAAATCTAGTCTGTATATCTCTAGCTATTCCACCACACCTGCTGTAGACTGAACACTGCACAACTACATAATATTGTATGGCAAGGTATGCCGTAAATGATATCAAAATGATGCTATAAATTGGAGGAGAATGAATATCAGCACCAATCGCACATGTGGGAACTTCAACACCAAATAACACTGTATCATATACTACCACAGGTGTGCATAAACCATCGTTTTTTAAGGTTTATGATAACGACTATGACAGATTCTCTACACCTGCAATTTGTTGTTGTGTAGAAATATATAAGAATTTGTATATACATTATGTTCAATTTCCCACGGATAGTATAGTTACACAAATATGTGACATAATGTTTCTGTATCTCAATCATAAAATACGAAAAGTAGCGTGACGTACGTGTATTTAAGGTTTCTAAGTGGCAAAAATAGCGAGTCTCAAAACGGTGGATTATGTAGATAAAAAAAAAAAGTTATACCATCGGAAAGATACAGATTACTAGATCATAATAATGTAATTTATATTCCAGTAAGAGCTTTGAAAACGTCAGTATAGGAGGTCATAAATTTCACAGAAAATTAAAGTTCCAAATCCATCACTTGACAGTGTCATGTCAGAAATATACATCCATATTTCTCAATGTGGCGGGGTGAAAAGTGGTGCATCTTTATATCATAATGTAGCCATGTACGAGGAGCGTACGACTAAATGTTAAAATATTTAGAAAAGTGCCTCCCTCATTTTCTATTGCCTCCCACAAAGTACAAAAAGTTACAACTAACTATCCGTTTTTAAGGTTTCCTGTAGATGGGGTTGGCTCCAAAGCGTGAATAGAGAGGGTAAAGATACACGTACGTAACAAAAAAGACACATGGCGACTTTCAATTGCAGCACCTAGGATTCTCGTATGGTCTCCCACTACAATACTAACTAGGCTCTCTGGTGCTTGACTATGGCTGATCGGACGGGAAGCCGTATTTTCACCAGGATATGGCCGCAACTGGATGGACTAGTGGTTGAACCGTCGAGTCGGGTTATTCAAGTCACGTGCTTGCAAAAAATGAAGGGAGGTTCGGGTTTCTGTCTTGTAAGTGTTTTCATGGCTTTTTTTTGGTGCATTTGGTAGAAGTGGATGAAAAGCGTTGTAGCTTGAAAAACTTGTATGGAGGGGTGTATATGTTATTGGATACTCACAATCAGCTCGCCGAGGAGCATCTTACGGTATATAGTCATAGCTGATTTGACTACTAGAACATTGCACTGATGATGTTCTAGAAGTTGGTATGTCGTATGAAAGATATTCCAGAGTTGGTGCGTACAAAGCTTAACTAAATGCGCCGATGAGAGAGCGATAAAAGGCCATTTAACTCGAATAAATTGTACTGAAAGGTCTGGATATTATTTCACTGATGTCTTAAACATAACAAGATACCACATTATAATGTACTTCTATTAATTGCAGATGTCGTCGACATGTCTTACAACACGCGTCCAACCCATCTCTTAACAAATATCAGCAAACGTTAACAAATTGCGACAGAAATGCATGCTTGCAAATACCACAAACCAGAAGTCCGAATGTTGTCACAGAAGTTGCAATCATTACATCGAGCTCATTGCAATCGATTTACTACAAAAAAACCACCACTTACAATACAAAAAAACGCGATTCATCATTGTTACACTTCATTAACAACTTTCTCAAAAATAGTCCAATCGAAACTCTAACCCTCAGTTCAATTCTCACTGAAACATATTTGAAGAGACATATAAATAACAAATGTAAACATGTCACTCCTAAATTTCAGTTTTTCTACCCATTTCAAACAGCTACAGTCACTTGTATACTTTGATTAGTCATTCGACAATAATTTATTCAGCGCTTAACGCCAGGCTAGACGGTTAACTCGACCTAGCACTTGCAGGCACCCTCACACTTGCAAGTATCGCACTTGCAGTCGGGGTTCTTCTCGCACTCGCAGGCCTTGGTGCACTTGCAAGTCTCGCACTTGCAAGGTCCACAGGAGCAGGACTTGGTGTCGCAGGCACAGTTGGTGCAGGGCTTGGAGCAGTTACAGTTGGTAGAGCAGGCCATTGTTGTAGTGATGATTGTGTTGTAGAGACGGTTGTTTCTGATGTTCTACAGCAGGAAAACACGCCCTATTTATACCCATCGCGATTATCGCCACAGCAGAGTTTGTAAGCTTGTCTTGTAACATACAATCACCCTGTTCTTGCCGGCCCACCAAAAATAAGCTTTTCTTTATCCATGTTTGATTCATTTAAGCTTTCCCCCGCCGTACCGTCCAATGGCAGAATCAACGCAAAAAGACGAGCAGTCCGTGTGACGAAAAACAGGGATAAACCAGCTCAGAAACGAGTGTATGTGAAAGGCAAAAATCACGTGATCAGAATGACATCAATCACGCCCATTTTCAACCCCAAAGTCACCCAGTTACACCCCAAAAACGAACTCAGCGGCACAAACGCCTCACAACATAAAGTTCAGCAACTGACATGTCGTGGCTAGTACGAAACTGTACTGAGACCTTGCATGTGGTATCATGCTAAGAAACGGGCCACTCAGTACGCCTCATAACGCCAGGTGGTTTATGGAACGGCCACATAGGTACCAAACGCGACACAAACACGCCAAAACGAAGCCATGACGATTTACCATGTCTAAATGGGCGGATCCAAGATTTCAATATCAACACTAATCAACGCACCTGACTATGCAAGCAAACAACCTTACTCAAAGCTGTGACATGACATTCCGTGGCTAACTCGGTGGCAACACCAAGCAGCAAAGTGTGAACTGTACAGTGTAATTCAGATTTCATAGCCAGACATAGATTTCGAGCCATACTGTTTCACCTGGACATACAACCCGGGGAGCATACTCCTCAACTTGGCTTATATTTCCAGAGGTCATTTGACAATTGAACAGTAGATTGCAATCGATTCCAGTCCTCCTACCACTCTCACATGCACTGCTACCGGAGATTGCCGTGAAACTAGCCGAAGTCCGTCCGATAGAGTTGACAACGGGGTCGGTCTTGTGGTTAGGGCAGGCTCAGGGCGGATTCTAGGAATGTTCAGGGTGGTGAGGGTTCAAGCCGAGGGTTAGGGTCAGGGCAAGGGTTGTCAAGAGGGTTAGGGTTAGGGCTAGGGCGAGAGTCAGTGTGAGGGCAAGGGTAAGGGTTAGGGTGGGCAGCAACCCCGTGGTCTGATAGAGTCGAGGGCACGGATATCAGGGTTAGGGAATCACAAGGGTTTGGGTATCGATGTTGGCATGAATATCGGTATCAGGGTATCCAGCGAGTGAAGGAAATATCAGCCCTGTAGTGCATCACATGACCACATCATCACTCTGACTTCATTTTGTCACAGGTTATGACCTGCTGACGTAATCCAATAGTGACGAAATTAGACAAAGTTAGTCATCAAGGGCGATATCGGTGGGTCTGATGTGATCCGTTGCACGGTCATTAAACGGCGTACTTTGGCGATTTTTCAATTGGCGAAGATGAATTTGAGGGCATAAGACAGCATCTTCTTCTTATATAGCGAGGGTGGTGGTATCAATGTTTGTTTAAGGTTTTGCAAAAGGGGACCTTGGGGGTTACTGCACAACTTTGGGGCTGTGGTTAGGAAGCAAGTTGAGATGGTTTGGGTATGTCAATTGTATGGGAAAGGGTATGTTGGGGTTAGGTGATCTGGTATAAGGGTAGTGGGTTAGGTCTTGTTTGGTATTGTGTATTTTTCCTTGTTATTGCGTGATTTTTTAACTGTGATATTATTTTGTGGCTTGTTAGTGAGGTTTTTAATATGGGGCTTGATAGGGGTTAGGGTTCGCATGGAAGGAGATAAGGGCATGGCTTAGGTGAGGCTGTAAGCGAGTTCTGAAGAGTGCATTGTGTAGAGAATAGCGGGGAGATGGCGGTGGTGGTTTCCGGTATTATTTTGGGGTGGAATTGAGGGAGTTGGGGTGTGTGGTGCGGTGATGCTGTGATTAATTACATTGACTATATACATGTCTTTCGTATAAATAGTGCCGCTGTTGGAGCAGGCTGTATTGTGGGATACTGCGGTATTAGACTGAGTAAGATTGAGCCAGTATCGACGAGTTGTTCTGAGAGGACGGCTCAGTGTAAGCCTTTAGGCGATATGGGAAATGCACCAGTAAGTCATATGAGACACGGCAGTGAACACAGCCATGTGAATACAGAGCACTCCACTGGGATGGGTGGAGGGTAGTGATGTATTGTACATACTGCTTGGATATGAGTAGTACAGGCCACCAGAGTACTCGTCGATTATGAGTGTAAGTCGTCATAGACCATGCCTTGATTGTGAGCAGAAGAGTATCGTCAGAGCACCCTTCAATACGAGCAGGCGCATCTCGACGATGGCTCAGTGGTAAGAGTTCTGGAGCCATTCTCTCAGAGCAAGCTCGTCTATGGCTCACTCGTGGCTGCAGTTGCCAAATCCCCCACACTCGTATTCCGAATACTCATATCCAACACCTTTTTCCTGCTTGGAGGCAACCTCGGCTTTTCCTTTTCTTTCCTTCCATTCGGAGCAGGACTACTCCTACTTGGCGGAGGAGGAGGTGCCGGACTCTTACCTCTAGGAATCATGGGCATGGGACTCTTGCCTCGACTAGGAGGAGGAACAGGGGGTCCCTTGGAAGAGGCTCTACTCGGAGGAGGAGGAGGAACGAGTTTCAACGAAGAAACCAATGAAGTCGTCGAGGAAACGGCGGAATTAGATCCCAGAGACGTCTGTGATAGTCTCCTCGTCTGCGAAAAGTCGGTGATACCAATACTAGGCACCCTGACCCTCGTAGGACTCTCTTCTTCGTTGAAACTTCCTATCGACGAAGAAGGAGACGGGGGAACAGTGCTGATGGGAGAAGGAAACGTGTATTCCAACCAGGGTACCCCCAGACACCGTACAGCCAATCTGAGAGTTGTTTCAGACACAGGCAGGAACGTACTAGACCCTTTATGACCACTAAGCATCTCCAGAACATCCGTCAACGACTCTACCTTGTACGGTTCATGTCTGATTTGCGAATTGACCATCAGGGGATGCAAAACACGCAGATATGTGTTAATCAGCTGCTCCTCATCGTTCGGTAAATCGTGCAACTCCCGTATAAACACGTCGATCAACACCAATAGATCATTGGTGTAAAAGTACTCAAAAGTGGGCTCATTTGTGAACAACAAATACAGCAACTTCAACCCCATAATCTGCAAACAAGTATCAATGGCTCTATTCAGCAAGAGAACCAGTTTGGCACCAAATTCAACATACCCATCGATATCCAACGAAATTAAATCCAACACCTTGGACGAATAAATACTCGACGCTTCATCCTCATCATAAGCGGCAATCATATACTGCTCATTAAGACAAAGAAGAACTTTCATGACAGAAGCGTCGTACAACGAAGTGTCGTCTTTGTCAGCATTCACAACCGTTCGGAGTAACGAATCAATGAACTTGTCGGAAATGTTTTCCAGATCGGAAGCCGAAATCCGCTGAATCTTGCACATTTCAAACATGAGCTCGAGAAGAACTCGTCGAAGACGTAAAGCTGAGGTCTTCTGGAACGTTAATAACAGACGAGTTAACGAATGACACGCATTTTCCTCCTGCATCATCTCCAAAGTAGCTGGATGACTGTCTGAATCAATGAGGAGAATCAAAGAAACAACAGCGGCCAAATCCGTATACTCTTCAGCTAATGTAAGCATGGCAATCAGTTTGCGACGAGTAAAGGCCTTGTGATGCACGAAAATAGGAGAAGTGGTCAACTTGTATCCTGCACGAAAAAGGTCATTGTCGGAAACCAGAAAATCAGTTAAATGCTTGGTAGCAAAGAGAAGATAGTCTTTGAGAGCTGTCTCAACCACGGGGTACGAGTGTGTTTTGACAGAAACAATGTCAAGAAGTCTAGTCCAGAAGTCGGAATCAGACATGGAAGAGTCTTCTTCCGGAGGAATGGAGATATCTGGAGCCATGAGCGGCTCATCGGAGACAGAGCTCATCAAGTTTTCCAGTAACGTTTCCATGTTGAAAATGCTGTGTTAGGAGAAGCCACGTGTTGTTGAGTAAGGCGTCACGTAATGAGATAACCAGGTGGTGCTGACTGAGCGATGCTCACTGAGATAGCGATTGTCAAGTCCGGCCGCAAGATGACAAATCAATTGACATGTCAAATCACACTCATTTCCACCGCTTAATAACCACGATATCACAGCTTAGTCACCGTAACCACTTCTCTCCCGCTTAGTAACCTCCATGTAAGCAATACACACCTTTACCGCTTGCTCTCCGCTGCTTACTCACTGAAAAAAAGCAATGTGCTATAGTTAACGAATGTAGAGAAGTCACGTGAGTGTCGAATAAGTCACGAGTATCGAATAAGTCACGCGAGTGTCGAAAATGTCCAGTTTTTGTCAAATGTGTCGTGTAAAACACTTCTGTGTCAATTGTGAAAGCACCGTAAAAGTCGTTAGGTAGCACCCTCTGTATCACGTGATGAGCCTCTTCAAGATGACGTAACAATCACGCGAAAAACACACTTTACAACCGTGTTACACGCCCGTCACTTGTCGTCTGTCGTCACGTATTGCTGTCAAAGTCGAGATCAAGACCGAATTCCGTCACGCGAACAAATAGTCGTCTAATGCGCCTGTGCTGTCACGTGGTTTGATGTCTGTGTCTGCTGTTTCCGTCCCGGTTTGTACCACTCTTGCGGTTCTGTGTCCCGTTTCCAAAAAAAACGTGCCGTTTGTGTAAGATCTCAAGAACAAGCTGTTTTTGTGTAACTAACCCCCCACCTCCCAAACGCACCTCCTCCTAATCTGGGGTGATGATCGTGCGAAGTTTAATGTTCAAGGGTTAGGGATTGAGGGTGAGGGTCAGGGCGGCGGTTTGCCATAGGTAAGGGCTGAAGGGTTAGGGTGGTGGGGAGGGGGTTGGAAAAGAATGAAGGGTTAGGGAAGCTCACGTTAGGGGTCCCAGGGTAAGAGCCCCCCAACAAGTTCTCTGGTGGACAAATGCCTGCTTATCCAATCTTGCCAGATACAAGTCTGCTCTAACACTATGTTGTTCCCCTCTCTATTGCGTTGCTTTTGGCAAGTGATATGGTTGCCCTTGCAGAAAGTATGGTGAGGTATTAAGAATGGAACGAACGGAAAATGTAAAAATAGAACAGAATTGAAGGGGACAGGATAAATGGGTCGATTTTGGACTTGAAATGAAGGTAAGCAATGGCCTAATCCCGTGATTATATCAATTCGCTTACTAATGCGTTATTTAAAAAGTTGTGCGTGTTTTGCGTGATTTCTGAATTTTCAAACACCCTATTTTAGATGAGAAAAAAACATATAAAGTGTAACTATTTGTAGAGAGTCTTCTGGGAAGTCACGTGATTCTATTATCAAGAGCCATTGGGCTGGTTTTCATTTGTCACTTTTGGAATTGGAATTGAATTGAGGCAGCTTGCGGCAGGAGTTGTATTACAACTGGGTGTTAGAGGGTTAGGGATTGAGTCACTTGATGGAAACCAACCAAGTAGTTTGACCGTCTAATTAGCTAACGCTACTTTCCCGAATTTTGATCATGACGAAGCTGACATTTGCTGAGTTCGAGCTGGATTGAGTTTTCGGGTCATGTGATCTATGAAAGTTTAAACTACGTAAGCGAGATGACCTAATCGGGGGTTGCTTATGTAATCACATTTAGCTTAGATAATCATTACTAACAAACTTCCCTACCTACATCAACTTCAATATTCGCCATCGCACCTCTGCCAGTACAACATGTTCAAACGGAAGAAAGCCGGCACGGTACAGAAAAGAACTACAATTCAGGACTCTGACTCGTCCTCAGACAGTTCAGATTCCGGATCGGAAATCCTCAACGCTTCCAAACGACGGCGAAATAACACAAAAACGTCCAAAACGATCCAAAACGAGATTTCAAAACCTGATTTTTCATCCACCATTGATCATTCTCATTCTAAACAACTAGTCATATCCGAAGACGCGACCAAAGAAACCATCCTTTATGCGAAAGACGATTCCGATGACTCAGACGCCTTGTCTAAAGGTCCTTATAAAGTGCCGTTTACTAAGCCGTCGTCAAACACCTCTGTTGGACTCAAAGCTGCATCAAATATCAAAAGCACCACTTCTCAGGATTACCAGCCCGATGTTTGTAAAGACTACAAACTGACTGGGTTCTGTGGATATGGCGATAGCTGCAAATTTTTGCATATGAGAGAGGACTACAAAGCCGGATGGCAGATTGAACGAGAGTGGGAAATTGGAGGAGACAAGGGGTTGAAAAAAGTGGATGGGGTTGAAGAGGAGGGTGAAGAGGGCCGGAAAAAGGGTGTTCCTGATACCTGTGCTATTTGCGAGGGTGTGTTCAAACGACCTGTGGTTACTCAATGTGGACATTATTTTTGTGAAAGCTGTTTTCTGAGTAAGCACAAGAAGAAACAAAATTGTTTTGTGTGCGGCAAGAATACAAAGGGCGTTTGTAAGCCTGTGAAGGGTGCATGAAGGAGGACTGCGGAGGAGGAGAGGCGGGTGTATTATATATTTATCGGTAATGAATGGACATGTGCATGTTTTGTGGTTGGGTGTATTCGTGGTCGTTTCTTGATGTTTCTGCCGTCACCTGTAGCATTTGGTTCAATGGAATTAGTTAGGGGAAAATTTCTCTTGGAGGGTCTATTTCGGTGTTCCCATGGCGCCAGTGCTGATTTTTCGAGATATCCAGTCCATAATTTACATCCAGGGGTATCATCGGAAGCCATTACTTGTACTGTAGTAAGCTATCCTACAGAAAGGTGCATGTACTTAGTTTACTCCGCGTCTGCACACGAGAGACTGGTCAAATCATGTTCCTACAGCATGACCTGTCAACCAATATAAAAGTAATTCATAAAGTAATCGTACAGCACATGACCAGTCAAACCAATATACGACAGGTCAAACCAATTATGCAGGACATGTATCGAAGGGGGTTACTATAAATACTCTGGTGAGCCACTTCTAGTAGCTAGATTCTGACCAGTTGTTCTACATCTGATCGGCAGTATTGTTTGGTGACGAAGGGTTCGGTGACGACGACTGGTCGAAAGGTCAGTAACAGTCGACTACTGGTCGATAGATCAACGACTGAACTCGCAAGCGAGTGCATTCAACGAGAAACTGGCCATCCTCCGTTTTGCTGCTCGATTTCGGCCTCGGTATTCGCGACATCTACAGTGCACTGGCTGGGCCATATGACGAAAACTAGGGGAAAGCGCATGACAATTCTGAAGAGTGCACTCGATCCCCCATACCACTGCGCTATCTGAGCTGTCCTCTCAAGCTCCAGATGAGTAATTCAGTTGACTTGTTAATATATACCGCAGGCTATCTCTATTCTGCAGATGAAGACACTCAGTCCTACATGAAGATTCCACTCGTGCCTATTGCTGAGGGATGGCAGTAATGTAGGGACTGCGGGTCTGCATATCTGCGGCCCTTCGTTACGGGACCAGCGACCCTTTCAGCGGCCTCTCGTTACATGCGGCATGTGTCCGTTCGGACCTGCGACTCTCACTGCCGTTACATACTTCCTCCGGACCGACTGGCACCTCCAATGACACCCGCCATTTCCAGAAACGCCCTATCCTCCGCCAGATTGTTTGTGTTAATCGTTCGTCGATACGACGCCTCTCTCTCCTCCCACTCAATTCTCTTGCGCTGTTGCTCCAAATCAGAATCGTTTCCAACTCCCCACACTTCCACGTTTCGAATCTTGAATCTCTCGTCCATGAGTTCCTCTGGTTTGTTGATTGAGGGAGCATAACTGCCTCCCTTTCCAGAATGATTAAACTTGCCAAACTCAAGCGAATCGTCCAGCGTGAGAGAAACAGCACCAACAACCTGAGGCGACTGGACTCCAGTGAATCGGCCCGAGCTCTTGGGAATAGGAGATCCAAAAGCAAATCCTCCAGGATCATGTCTCAGGAAATAGGCATGATGGTTAGGAGACACCTCTCCCACAAAAACGTCTTGGGTAGGAGCCAGTTGGAAAATAAAACATTTAGAAGATCCAAACGTTTCCTTTGAAGACGCTTTCCATGGTACATCCAAATACACACCAAACCGCACCTCACTCTCTCCATCATCAGGATCAACAGCTCCCTTCAAACGCGGGTACTTTTGGTCAAAAGTGTCTGCCCTCTTGAGAGACTGGTTGGATGCGTTCAGACGTGAACCAGACACAAGTAGCACAGAAGGAGCCCTCCATCCAAAAGTACCTGATTCAAACGACCTCTGTGCAAACCCGTCCTTTTGGCCAATATAGAGCGTTTTCAGGTTTTCGACATTTCCCAAAAACGGGCAAAAAGACGCCATTTGGGCAACTGTAGCGTGATTCACCAACTTTGTTGGATAAACAGAGTTGGAACCAAGAGGATTGAGAGGTTTAACGGCATCGGATTCGTGTTTCACAGTATGAGCAGATGTGTAGAGAAGCAGATCGAAAAGTTGACCAACAGGAAGCATCAAATGAGGACACACTTTATCAAAAGCATGTCGAAACTGAACAAGATCAATGTCTCCATTACAAGCACGGGCAATGCATTGGGCGGATTTGCGGCAGTCGTCAAACAGGGTCTTTGTGTCGGTTTGGTCCTGGCTCACCACAGTGGTAATGTGTTTGTGGACAGAACCCTTGGCAGGATCGAATCCATACAAAACCAGCATAAAGGTCAAGAAATCCACAAACTTGTCCCGTGGGAACTTCAATCCGCTCACATCCGTCTTGTAAAACTGCTCGACTGGCGCAAACGTTTTCCAGTCGCCGTCGAAGGACAGATTCTGTTCCTCAGAAAACTCCACTCTTTCGACCACGTCACACTCCTTCAAAAGTGACACAAACAGCAGCTTGAGCGGATCAAACTGCCGGAAAACCTGCGTGTACCGACCTGAGTAAAACACAATGATCTTGAGCAGGTCATTGAACGAGAACCCTTCCTCTCGGGGTTTGGAATCCATGAAGGGGAAATTGGCCAGAAACTTGGCCGAGTTTGAAAGCAGTTTTCCAACCGATTTGAACTCGTCCGGAATGCCCATCAGCTTGGAAAACTCGTCGTCTGTCATCCGCACATTTTCTCCATGATCTTCATGCAACACGGTGGTTTTGAAGTTGTCTTTGAGTCCGTACAATTCAATGGGTTTGAGCGTCTTGTAGCATTGCTGGGCGAATAATTGACTCACTTGGTCCTCGGACAGGAGCTGCGGTGTCGATGTCGTTTGTCCCATGTTTACAGCGTGTAACGAGGGTGTTGTTGCAGAAGACAGAAGAGCAGTGATGGGAAGCATGGACTTGCCGCCTGATAATAAATTAGAGTTTGGTCCTCGAAAACTAGCGACAGCGATTGTAAGCGAAAGGCGGTAGGTGCGGGGGGAGTAATGCGATGGGTCACGTGATCGAGGTGTCTGTGTCGGAATGGCTTTTTTGATTATTCCTAGCTGTCACGTGGGGCGAAATACACGGACTATCGTTTCTTCCAAACATGCTTGCTATTAGACCCATGTGCGGCAGGACCAAACTTTATTTGGAGGAGGTGGACGACAACCAAGAGAATTTGGGGGGAGCATAAAAACGGGTGTGGGGTGGGTGGAGAAATGTCAAATTGCAATGGTGAGGGTGCAGTAGTGGAAGATTCAAGTTTTTGTGTCGATGGGGTTGGGTAGGTATCAGGGGGGTGGTGGAGACGAGGTGTTTAGTTAAGAAGATGGGGTGTGGTTGTGACTTAGTTGGGAATGCTGTTAAGAAGAGGGGCGCGGAAGGGGAAGGATAAAAAGATTGGAGGGGGACGGAGACAGAATATGGGGACGGAATTGGGATTGATAATGTATATTGGGGTGTTAGGGAAGTTCTTATCCTGATTGGGTATGCAGTGAGGAAGTTGAAGGGTGTGGGTTATGAATGGTGTTTAGTTAAGGGTACTAGATGGAGTTAGGGTTTAGTTAGGATGTTTGTTGAATACGAGGGGAGGAAACAAACATCTCTTTACACATTGATGACGATAAGGGGTTGTGTTTCCATGGTATCAACGTGTAGCTACGAGTCACAATAATATTATTTCGAAGTCGTCCTGTCTCGGTCTTGTTAATATCAGTTACTTATCTGGACTCTTGCGTTACAGGTGTGTGAAAGAGGAATCTACAACGGAAACACCATCAACGCTTCTACGTAGCCCATAGCCCATAATTCACTACATTATTTATTTTTCTTGTCTTTTTCTTGTCTCTCTATTTCGTTTTGTTCACTTCCAGTGCCATCGCCAGAATCGAACTGACGCGTCCATGATTTCCTCCCCCTGTCTATCCTCCAGTAAATGGGACCATAAGACAGCCCATATATCGATGGTTTCGTATGATACGATAGTGATTTTTTTACATATACCAAGATAAACGGGACTGGGAAAAATTATCCAGGTTTGCCCTTCATTGTATCGTCATTGCAACATTGTAATATATACCCCAGAGGGACCCCCTGTCAACTAAAGTCTAACTAAACGTGAGCGTTTATTGAAGAGATCACGGAAGCCTGAATATATCGACTGACAAGCCGAAAACATGTTTTTCGTATAGGCACGACAATATCCATCAAATGAAGTCCTCAGAATTCGCTAAAGTCGTCTGTCCGCCTCTAACGTTTGTTTTTTTTCTTTTGTTTTTTTTTTTTATTTTTCCTAGGGAAATACACATCTTACTACGGCCGTCTCCACAACCCCCGTCTTAACCATTACCCAAATCCCCCATCTCTACCGCTCGTTTTCAAATTTTCAATTAATAAAATGTGTTTGAATTGCACCTAAGGTGGCAATTTGTTAATATAGTGACGTAGCACCTCAACTTGTCAAAATGAATTCGCTGCGCTCAATCATTTCTCGAAGCTCCACCCCTTACCCTCGTAATTCGCATAACATCTAAACTCGTTACTCAATCCCTTCTCATGCTCAGGATGAAAGTCGGTAATCTTTGTATCGGGGTACACCTTGGCAATGACATCGGCCATTCGCTCTCCGGTACACACAACACACTTGTACTTGTCGTTTCGGGCGGTGGGTTTCTTGAGCAGCAGTCGTGCAGTCATGGCAGCCTTGGTCTGACACTCTTCCGACAGAAACGGAGGGTCAACCAGAACTCGGTCACAGATGTTTTTGATCTCGTTGGGCAGCAACAGAGGTTTGTTGAAGTCGTAATGGACAAACCGTTTCTTGCCAGCCAACACTCCAAACCGTTCGTCGTATTCAAGCAGGTAAATGTGGTTGGTGGGGATCTCCTCTTCGGGAAGAGCCTTCATGGCAGCGTAGACAGAAGGAGCAGACACGATGGCAATCACGGTATCTTTATCGGCTCCGTCGAGCAGTTCTCGGGCCAGAAGAGTGGCGGTGGCTTTGTTGTACCAGAACTGGGACAGTTGCCAGTCCTCTTCAAAGTCCTGGATGTCCTTGGAGCCGTCGCAGAGCTTGTCGAAATCGTCCTCGGCCTGTTTGTGGAGTTCGGCGAATTTCTGTTCTCGGTCTTCTTGCTCGGTTTGGAACTCCATCAGCGCGGCGAGAGTGGATGCAGAGAGTCTGGTTAGTAGGGAACGGAGGGCCGGAGGTCCTGAGCGGACAACATGCTATTAATGGAGGCCGTGGGAGACAGTTAACGAAGGCTGTAGGTCTAGAGTATCAGAGACAATGGTATACTGCTGAAGACTGCCAATGTAGAGAGCTGTATACTGCTGAAGACTGTCAATACAGTAGAGCTCCGGTTCAGTACCATGAACGACTTCATCGCACAGCTCGATAGACACGTGTCTGAAACAGTAGGGTATCCATGTATACTATCCACGGTAACGACAGCAGACAGCAACCTGAACATGACATGAAGTCTGTACTGTCTGTAACAGATCCATGATCAGTTTCGCTCCAACGTCGCCATCATGACTATCAATGAATCGTATCACACCTTAGACAGATCAACTAATACTGCACCACTCAAACCACGCTCATACGTCGTAATTCCCCCCAAAATCCACTGTACTCACTGAAGAGGCTCGTCCTCGAAACCAAGACTGGCGTCGATACCGGAGTCAATGTCGTTTTCAATAAAGGAGGCAACGTCGGGGGCCATTTTTGCTGTAGTCTTGGTGGTACTCGGTCGAGAAGATGAAGAGAAGAAACCGAAACACGCCAAACGTACATGACCCCCAGCACGACAATTTTTTAGACCGAGTTTAATGCCGAGGGTGCCAACAGAGATACTGGTTGATGGTAGCCATACAAAGACAAGGCTAGAACCATGAAAAGGAGACAAAAAAAACACACTGGAATACTCGTCTACAACCCCAACCCCGCTCAAACTCGCCTGTCCACGCAAAAAACAATTTTCAACCCTCGTCAACAACCCCCCAAAGAAACCTCAGCACTGCATGGGGCTACATGTGTCGGGACAAATAAACAATTTTTATGAGCGTGAGCTGCGGGAACATGTCGGCTGAGAAATGGAGAGTTTGATGCGACTCCAGGCTTTCTTTTTGCTGGCCGACATGTTTTTTCTTTGCTCGTTCCTCTTTTTTTCCAACCTCATCTCGCCAAGACACGATATTAAGAGGTGTTTCCTTTACTATACACCAGAGTGCACTTTTGGTGCACGATTAATGAGTTCATTAAAGTCAAAAAGGGGGAGAAGAACGGTGTGAAGAAAGGTAAACCTTGTGTGAAGAAAAAAAAGCTTAAAAACAGCCTCATCGTGTGAATTCGGGCAACCGAGACGAAAATGGCTGTAGGAAATTCGATAAAATCAGCAAAATCGTGAAATAGACACCAAAATTCCCAGATTATCACCTGCTATCACGTGGGTTTTTTTTCAATCTGCTGCGCCCGGTTTTGCCACCTGTCTGAGACACTTTTGTGAGGATCCACAAGACCAAATTATACGGAGTTAATCTTTCCTGATTGGGGACACCCCTAACCCTGGTCTGTCCACTTTAGGGATCTACCCTAACCTAACCTGGGCAACCTCACACAATGGATTACCCTGGCCCTGGTGGAAAGTAACCCTAACCCTGACTTGTGGACACCTGACGACTCATTGTACTCTTTGGATTCTACATCCGGTTGTTGCAATACACCACCATCAATAAGTTCATCATAATATCATTAAAAGGGTCAAGGTCAAATAAAGGTCTGTGTTAGTTTTCTTCTTGGGGGTTCATCTTGTTGCATACTCAGAGGGTTACCAAGGCAGGTGCCACCTCAGATACGTCTTTGCACCTACCGCTAATAGAATCACCGCCAGAACAATGACGAGGATTAAAAGGAGACAGCATTGTCGAGATCGCGACCGAGATTGGTAGCGAGCTGCTCGGTTGAGTTCGCTAGCGGCTGAGCGAGTTTCTCCAGCAATGGAGTACATGTTGGATTCGATATTGTCTGGGTTAGTATGGAAGTGAAAAGTTATGGGTGGACAGGTGACAGCCAGCGAGTGGCTGTAGGGCTCAAGTAAATCCATCACAGATATGTCAGTATCGGTGGTTCACATATTGACAGATCACAGATGTTTCAACACCACTGTGAATAGTCAGTTCAACACGTGGCACATAAGGTACTGGATAGCACACTGTGTACTGAGCTTGTGTAGTTATCGACTCATTATAGTGAAACCCTGAATATTGCCCAGACAAGACAGTTTATGACTTGGTTTTAGGTTGACAGATACCACAGTTGAATGGGTGAGAGCTGGTGGTTGTTCGTGAACAGGATCATTTACTGAGATGAAACTATTCACACAGATGATATATCTCCAACACCCATAATTAACTGCTTCCGCCAACCAACATGGTATCTTCTCAGTTCGTTCAACAACAGAAACAAATGTAGACCCAGAGGTATTCGTATAGGAACATATCCCACAACTTCCGACTCCACATGTATTCCTTTTGTCAAATTGCTCCAACTAAGGGTCATATTCTATCAAGAGATGTACACTCTTAGAACATCAACTCGTCGAAAAGTATTCACTGAGTTCATACTCTTCTCTGATGCACTCGCTTAGCCGGTTTTCCTTCAAAGTACTCGCTCGACTAATACTTTTGCAGCATTCGCTTCGCTCATGCTATCGCTGCGCTCGCTTTCCTACTCACCAACAATCGTTCCTTGCTGCGTCACAATCGTTCCCAGATCCGAAAAGATCTCATTCAACTCCTCAATACCCTGCTCGATATTCCGAATCTCCTCCTCTCGTTCCGAAATCAACGTCATATGCTGGTCCGTTTCCGTCTGGTTCATGAAATCCTGCGTCATGACATCTTGCTGCTGGTACTGCTCATGACCCTGTTCATGTCCCGCTCTCTCGTCCTCCAAAGCAGCCTTCTTGTCGATCAGAATCTCCTTTTTCTCATGTTCAGCCAGCCGCTTCTGAATCTGCTGAAACTCGCCCAGAGCAGTGGCAAACTCACGACCCAGCTTCTGTTGTGTGAACCGCTGGGCCGCATTGGTATCTTCCCACTCCTTCAGCCGCTTCAAGTCCTCGCCGGTCGTCTTGAACCGGTCACGTGTCTCGTCTGCAAGATCAATAGCCCGCCCCACCACATCCCGCTTGCCACCCGTGTTCTGAGCTGCCTTCAAAAGACGTCCTAACGTCACCAGGTTGTTGTTGAGCAGAAAAAGTGTGTCGGAGATGTCCGCGTTCAGCTTGTCAAACTCGGGCGAATCCGAATATGCCGGCTGAGCCTCCAGCGAAACCGCGTCGGAAAATGAGCTCATCGTCGATAAATTTTGTTGCTGTGTCGTGTGTCGTGTGTGTGTCTACTGTATGAGGTGGAGATAAGACACTGCATCTAAGCAGTCAAATTAAAACCACCAGTCGCCACAAGATAGAGTTTGAGGGGGGGGAGTGGATGGAAGGGGGGGAACATGGTTTGAGAGAAATCTGAAGGGACAGAAATGTTTGTCACGTGATTTCGAATAAAACTGTCTCTTCAGAATATCTCTAGACAGCTTACTAATCAAAATACTGCTACCGTAGACTGTAAATAAACTCTCGTGTAGTTTAATAATCAACTTAACGAGACGTACAAGTGGTATGACAAGAGATCGACATTGGTCAATTTGAGTGATTGGAAACATTCTAATTCAGTCATACCACGGCCTGAGATTGCTTCATGACGATTTTCATCTATTTATGACGTTTCCAGTTGTAACTCCCCCCATACTTGTCTAATTAGCTCCATAATAATACTCTTAGATAGCTGAGATTCGCCGCATTGGTTTTCTACCACACAACAGGCCATCCTCGTCTCTGGGTCTCTTTTGCACTCATATCTCTCAATTATTTCCATCCACTTTACGCTATCATAACCTTAAACCATTTAAGGTTCATCCCGCCCCATCAACTTTTGACCTATCATGATTTGCTATTGTTTTTTTTGATGGATTTTCTTGAAACCGGCACAGGAGATGTATCACGTGATTTTGTATGTTCTGTCGAGATTTCAAACCCGTCTCTCCAAAATTGGACATTCTATGGGCGGTTTACAGAATCCTTAATTTCTACTTAGCCATCTCTAACTAAATCAGTGTTACACTTACAATATCCGAACTAAAACATGTTGCTCGTAGTTTGGTGGGAGACCGTGTTTGAACTGTCTGTCCGCCATTCTTTCTTCCTCGAAGTCTGGGATTTGAAGCCGGCATTAGCCAATTAGCCACTCGTACTCCCCTCGTCACACTGACTCCAAATTTACGTTCACTACATTCACATCCCACCAAATGCTATACAATATATTCACCTATCTAGTGAGTGCATGACCCATACGGAGCCGGTCTCAGGTACCATGAGGTGAGTCACATGAGTAAGTTCCAGTGACGAGTTGGTCAATATGATAGAACCACTTGCTACCCATTTCCTGTACTCGTCATAACGAGTGTAGTGACGGTTGGGCTACTGAAATAGAACCACTCGTTTCGCTCATGGTCCTTGGTCCTGTATCTTTTAATCCTCGCTTCGCTCGGCTTAGAAGACAAAATCCCTCTTGAAACCCTCCACCTTACTCTTCTCTGCCGGAGTCAACGGTTTCGGAGCCTCTCCCTTCTTTGGCGTGCTAAAGTCAAAGTCTCTAGCAAACCGCTTGGCAGCCTCCGACTGAGGAGTAGAGGGAATGCCTGCCTTCGCCAGCTTAGGAGTGGAAGGAGGCTTATCCTCAATTGCATCCTTCTTAATCTCAGGATACAGTGGCTTTGAGGGCGATCGAATGGCCGCCGAAGAAGCCAGGTCCTTGCCAATCTTGACATCCGTGTCTTCATTGTCTGAAGGGGACGTGGATTTCAGCTTGGAAGAGAAACCGCCGTTTTTAGATCCGAAAGTAAATGCTGGAGGCATAGATTCGGGGGACGCAGAAGCAGAAGCCGAAACACTGCTCTTTGACAAGCCAGACAGCTTGGATTTCGTCTCGGGGGACTTGGGATCAGCCACAAACGAGTCTCGAAGATTAGACGATCGAGCGGGCTTGTACTTGTCAAACTTCTTCATCTGCGGCTGGGCCTTCACACTATCTCTCTCTCGCTGCTGTTCCAGAGGCATGGACTGGCTGATGATTTGCGAGGGCGTTTTAGAAGGCGATTTTGAAGGCGATTTCTTTTCAGGAGAAGGAGTCATGAGTTTCTCTCGGGCCTGAGGGGTGAAAGAAGGTCTCTGAGTCGATCTTTCGGGACGTCGTGGAGAAGAGGCGTAAGGGTTAACGAACTCCTTGGTTTCGACAGTTTCAGAGACTTCTACTTCTTCTTCATCGTCATCGATGAGGGAGAGCAAAGTGGAGGCTACTCCAGAAAGAGGTCTGTCAGAAGAAGGAGACGACAGGGTAACGGAAGTGTCGACAGTGGATCTGTCGTTAGCCACACGCCCAGGAGACAATGTATGTCGTCCGTTAGATCTGGTAGGTCGTTTAGGGGAGGAAGAAACAATAGGAGAAGGTCTTCCTCTGACGCCTCCAACGCCTCCCACAGACGATCGTGAACTTCGGGGGTTTCTCTGGGGCAGAGAAGCCATGGATCGCGACTTTTTCAGTCCGAATGAAGGCTCCATTCGTCGAGGGATCTTGGAAGGAGATCCATACGTGTCGGTTCGGCCTGCCAGGTTGGCCAGACTCATGCTATGTCTCACAGATCGATCTGTAGAGGTCGGCGACAACTTCTCCGCGAGTGCCGGATCCTCCTCGGCCGCCTGGCTGATCAGCGACATGACTCCCGCCGTCTCGATATCGCTCAGAGGTGTGTTTCCCTTTTTCTGGAAAAACTCCGCCAGTCGCTGATTGGGTGATTTGGCCACTCCCAACGAAATGCGTTTGTGTCTGGGAGGTGTGGATGACGGGATGGACACAGACGCAGACGTTTCAGACACTACATTGTCCATGTCGTTGGACATGTTGGTATTAGTGTTGCTGAAAGAACGGTCAATGACCGGGTAGAGGGCCGATTTGGGCCGGTTTTCGGGCGAAGAAGAGCCGAATCGGGTTTGTGTCGCTTGCTGGTCCTCGTCGTCGGCTTTTTGTGGTCGGAAAAAACCCACAACACGCGAAAACAGGCCATTTTTGTGTTCCTCAGGAGAGGTAGCAGGGAGCGAGTTTCGGGAAGCAGGTTTCGCATACGGAGACGAACGCGCTCCGTAAAACGAGCGTTTTGTGCGCACCACTCGAGAAGAGTCCATTGCAGCAGATGTGTTGTGGTGGGACAGATGTGTGCTCTGGAGATGTAACAGGGTGGATTTTTTAGACACCTGCATGGAGATTGAAGAAGTTTATTTTGGCAGGTGGAGAAGCAGAAGGGAGGCAAAATGGTGGGCAGGGGGCGTGGAAAAAAGAGGGGAGCTGGGGTAGATGGAGACAGCCATTTGGAGAAGGATGGCTTCTTCGGATTTTTGATTGGACATGAATTGGGCGAGTTGATGGGGCTTACTTCTAGAATACAAGATAGGGCAGTTATAGGAACTGAGTTCGAGTCCCGGTGGAGGCGTATTTTGTAAAGGTGTAAGAAGTGAATGATTCTGTATGTATACAAGCACAGTAGAGTGTATCGGTAAGATGCACATGACCACGCTATTCGATGGAAATTACTCTGGTTTCATTTGGAGTTCTACAAGACAAGTTAAGTAGTACCTCTTTCACCACTCTTTTGTTAACTTGGTCCAACTACTCCCATCGGTTTACTTAGGGTCGTCAAGTATAACTATGTCTGCTTCAAAATCTTCAGTATTGCCTCCACATCTATCGCGTAGCTGCCGCCTTACTCTCCACGATGTTACCAAAAGATTTAGATAATTAAATCACCAACGTGCCATACAAACATTTCCCATAAACGCCCCCTCTTCTTTCAGACCCCAATATACTGCCACCAGCGTACATCCCATACCACCGTCGAAACCCAAACAAACCAAACAGGTGTGTTTTTGACACAAACAGAGCCAGAAAAAACACCCAAGAAATACCCGCCCTCATACTAAAAAAACGATTAATTCGTCTCCCTCTCTTGCCTCCATTCGAACCCCGCCAACGTCGCCTTTTCCGTCTCCATTTCCCTTGCTCCTTGCACCCTTTTGCATAGGGTTCCGATCGGTCCCAAATTACCCTACCGGCTAACCTCGTGAGTTCGAATCTCTCCTTTCCGTTTTTTTATTGCCCCCAGACGACCGACACACAAAAGTGCAGAACGGCTCAGAACGACTCTCTTTTCCACCATGAGTTCGCCCGACGAGATTGTCGATTATCTCGTGGAAAACGTGGCCTTGTTTGGTCCCGGAGGTGAGTATATGAAAAAAATGGAGAAAATTCCGTGGTTGGAAGAGCCGGTGAAAAGCTGAAAAGAATTTCGGTTTTTGGAAAATGCCAATTTACGCGAAAAAAATTTGTGGCACGTGTCTCTGAGTAGAGTCACGTGTGAAGCGCCTCGTGGAGCGGTCTGGAGAAATTTGGAGCGTTTTGACAAAAGTTGTGGTGTATGTTGGTGTTTTTTTATGCTGTCATTACCAGCTACTCTTCAATGTCTCGCTGTTATGCAGTTGAGTTAGGACGTTTTTCAATTTATCCTGAATTGGCACGTCCAAAGAAAACATCCCAGACTTGACACGCAAGTTTGGCTGTCACGCTTTCTCAACTTGTACTCTTTTTGATTAATGGTCTTCATGGACTCATCACGCTCTACAGACTCAGTTTCGCTCGTTCATCTCGTTCTTCTCTGGTGCTAATTGGAATGCTCCTCCGCCTTTGGCTCTGTTTTATGCTCTTCTTGCTTCGGACTTCCGGCCCTCGCTCCCGTACTAATATAGGCGTCACCCTGCCCCAACTCTGGACCCTGTCCTACGACAAAGTGCCCAACCTCACTCCCAAACTCCAAGCCGTCATCTGGCTCTGGCTCATGAACCACCCCAGTATGGTTGTAGGAATCAACGATCAAGACGAAACCGACTCTGTCAAGCATCTGTCTTACAAATCTCTCCTGGAAACACACCCCGAGTCCGCCATTCAAATCTACACGGACGAAGACACGCAATGGAGAACCCTAACCGGCCGTCCCAAGAAGAACAACCCCATTGGAGCCTTCCCCTTTGAAGCTCTTTGTGTGGTAGCAGCTGCTCGAGAAGACGGCGCTACAGCTGTGCAAATCACCAAGCAGACTGGCCAGGACGCAAGATCCATCTTTGGACGAGTCAACGCCCTCATGGAACAGGGTCTGGTGTCTCGTTTCCCTTACTACGCGGGCCACAATACCAACCTCATTGTGTACAGAAGTTTTGTCGCTGCAAACAGACGGAAGCTGGGTATCGCTACAGGTTCGGCTCCTTCTCTGGGCGCTGCCGGAGTTGACATTGCCGACTTCCGGACCCGTCTTGTGGACGCCACGTTCACAGCTCACAATCGAATCAGACAATATCTTGATTTGAGAGACGAAATGGGCTGTGGAAAGACTCGAAGGCTCAAATCGTACTTTGCCAGAGCCGTACGACAGTTGGAGGCCAATGGATACGTCAAACGGGTCTACGTTTACCCTGATCCGTCCAAGGATGAGAAGTACTACTGTCTCAAGTTTCTCAAACCGTACGTTAACACCACAGATATGGCTGGAGTAGACGATGATGAAGATGAAGAGGAGGAAGAGGAGGAGGAGGTGGAGGCTGAAGAGGAGGAGAAGATGATGGGGTCTCTGGACGTGATGGACGACTCCACTGCGATTAAAATGGAAGATGTGGATGAACCTCTTCAGCCTGAGGAAAACTCTCATGTCATTTCCTTCAACCGTTTTTACCCCCTGATCAACCAGATCTTCAACCTCACTCGAATCAGAGGCTCCCACGGCATTCCTGCCATGGAGCTGTGTCGATTGACGGCCGGCATTTCGTACACTCGTATGTTTTCACGGTACTTGGAAGGATTCGCTGAACGGACTACCAAGAATAAGACCGTCAAGAGCAAGACCGAGCCCGAGTTGCAGTACCTGAATCTCATTCGAGGATTGGATGTCAACGCCCGAACAAAATACTACCGTTACGTGACGGAATCGAACTACCGAGCGTTTGTTGGCGAACCTTCTGATCCTGTCTGGGGCGATTTCAGACCTCTTCCCAAAGATGGAGCTAAAGCTGTGGCCAAGAATTACTCCACTTTGAGCGATATGCAGGACAAGCTTGGTTCCGAGATTCCCGGCATTGTTCTCACTGCTACAGTGACTCTACCTGACGGATCCGAGCACCAGTTTGTCACTTTCCGAGGTTTTAACGCTACCACTGCTTCGGGACTCAAAATCAGTGTTCAGCAGGGCTCTGGCGGTGAAGGCAAGCCTCGGGGACGTCCTAGAAAGCGTCCTGTGGAGGAAGGCGTTGTTTCGGATAAACCTCCTCCTAAAAAGAGAGGTAGAAAGAGTAAAGCTGAACACGAGCGGTTGAGACTGGAGAGGGAGGCCGAGGAGCAACGTCTGCAGGAGGAGAGGGCGGCCCGGGAGTTGCAAGCGGAAACCGGAGCTGAAAATGGACAGCTTGTTGAAGGAGAGGGAGGTGTTGTCACTGAGCAAGATGGCACTGGCGTCGTTTCTGTTGTTTCAGCTTCAGGAGATATGTCGGTTCCCGCTACCGCTCCAACTGCCGCTGACGCCGACGCTTCAACCTCTGCTGATGTTGCATCGGCTGCTGTTGCTGCCGTGCTTGCTGAAACCGACCCCGTCGAAATCGCCGTTCGTGAAGAAGCCGAGGCAGAAAACGACACTGCCGACGAACCAATCGAACCAAAAAGACTCACTTCTCGAGGAGTCGTCTCGTTTGCAGCCATGGAGAGAAAGTCGCGAATCCTCAAACTGCTGTCTGCCAACAATGGAGTTCTGGAAGGAGGTAAACAGTTGGAAATCATGTTTGATGCGTCGTATTCTCGGTCAAGAAACGGCAAAGTCGACTCGAAAACACTCAACAGAGATATCAACCAGCTCGAAGATGACGGGAAAGTGTACCGAATTTCCGTCAACGTGGGCAAATCACGTGATACGGCCATCGTGCGATGGATGGTGGTCCACTCTTCTCTCTCCCGGGACGCTCCTCAGGTGATTGATTTGAAGGAGCAGTTGATTCACCGAACTAAAGTCGCCAGTATCCCTGCTACTTCCAATCCCATTCGGGAGTCTCTTTCTGGCGCCTTCAAACTGTACCACAATCCTGTTGCTAACCCTCGACGGTCTCTTGGAAACGAAGACAAGTCCCCTCATCGGGTCCAGGAGCCTGGAAGTGATGGTAGATGGATCAGCGATACGAGAAAGGTGTTGCCTCGAAAGCAGCGAAAGTCCACCAGGCTCTCGTCTTCTTCCAACGTCGACCACTACGATTACTCTGAGCCTGCTCCACACGATTCTTCTGCCCAGGATTCGTACCCGCACCAGCAGTACCAGCCTCAGTACTCCATGGATTATGCCCAAGAGTACTCCACCCAGCACCCTGCTTACAACAGTTTGAACAACCAGTTTACTGGGTTGGACGACAGTATGATTGAGCCTGAGATGATTGCCCAGGCGACTCTACAGAGCCAACAGCAGCCGAAACGCAAGAGTCGTAAGGGCGATCGGTTGCCTTCTTCTGACCCTCTAAAGATTCTTGAACATGGAATCAAACGAAAATCCAAGCTCAAAATCGGAGCTACTCCCTCGGTTTCTCGTTCAAGAATGTCTGGAGCCCGACGGTACGATGTGGAAGACAATGAAAAGTTTTTTCGACTCACCATTGTCGCCAGATCGTTCCATGGCGGTTCTATTCCTTGGCAGGCTCTTGCTGGACCTCTCCGATTGCCCTCTTATGCTGCCAAGGCCAAGTGGCCGCGAGTTCGAGATATCATGGGAGGAGCCAAGGTTGTCCCTGCTGCAATTGAGCAGTTTGAAGACTGGTTTTACGAGCAGTACAAGAAGGGCTCTATTGCTCCGTTCACTCGTCTGGAAGAGGTGAATCTTGAAGAATTGGCTGATCTCTGGCAGCAAAACGAACCCGAATTGTTGCCTGACACCACTGCTACTTCGTTCCCTTTGTTGGAGTCCTATGAGGATAACAAGAAACGGTACCACATGTCTGTTCCTCTTGATTTCGACGATTCTGACCCCATTGATACGGTTCTCTCAGTTCAGTCCATGGTCAAGACCGAAGAGGCATTGACGAATTCTCCATTCTTGGTCAAGACTGTTCCTGTTTACTCAGACCCCAATCCTGAGCCTGTCCAGAACGCCATTGCTGTCATCAAGTCCATCATCGTCTCTGATGACGCTACTTACGATGAGCAGGCTGCCAAGGAACTGCTGACTCCCTTTGGAGAACAAACTGTCGCTGAGGCAGTTAATCAGCTGGATCGACAAAAGGTGGTCAACTACATCCCCAGAGATATGGAGAAGCGAAACCCTGGTCGAAATTTTGCATTTTCAGACAAGTTCTGGAACGCAGTGTCAGTCCGGTTTTCAGCGGGCCTGGAGGTGTTCAATGAAGCTCTCAACTTTGACAAGTCAATGAGAGAGTGTGTCAACTCGTCACGTGGTCTGGTCATGTCAAGACTGGCTCCCGATGGTTCCATGATGGCTATCCTGGATATGGTATACCATCGTATCATTGACACTGTTCGAGTCAACGATACCATTGGTTCGCTGATCAAGGGCTACGTTTCTCGGTCGGTCGATAAAGATAAACTCGATTGCGATATTATTTTCCGAGGATTCGAGTCTCTGTCTCTAGACGAAGCTGCTCAGGCGGTTCAAGTGGCTCCTCCTGTTGAGGGACTGCGAATCTGGAAGGGTATGCATGGAGAAGTCAATCAGCCCATTTGGCGACACTTGACGAGTCTGTTTGCCTTGTCTGTGGCTCTAAGACCGGGAGTCACGGTTGACTTGCTGGCTGTTGGGCTGGTTAATATTTTGACCAGGGAGGAGATCCAGGACGTCATGACTTGGCTGTGTGAAAAACGGTGTTTGAAAAAGGGAGAGTGTGATGGGTATTGGTTGGAGAAGGGGTGGTATAATGTGTTTGCCTAACCGAGCCACGAGCGCAGCGAGTGGCGAGGTTGGTGAGATCAGAGCACAGCGAGGTTGGTGAGATCAGAGCACAGCGAGGTTGGTGAGACCAGAGCACAGCGAGGTTGGTGAGACCAGAGCACAGCGAGGTTGGTGAGACCAGAGCACAGCGAGGTAGGTGAGACTCCAGAGCTCAGCGAGGTGAGACTCCAGAGCTCAGCGAGGTGAGACTCCAGAGCTCAGCGAGGTGAGACTCCAGAGCGCAGCGAAGCTGGTGAGGCTGCTTAGTCTCTCTTCACTTGGCTGGTGAAGTTCGCTCGTGGCTAGCTGGCTAATCCATAGTTCTCTGCTTATGTTAATATATTGTTTGATTGTTCACTGATGATTGTAGACAAGAAGCTCTACGGGGCTATTGAGAATCTGGTGAGTGCAAACTTTTTGGAACGGCGACTTCGGCTGTTTTCCTGAAAATCATGTCTCCATCATGTGTATTCGTTGTTCAGATGGATGGGTATGATGTGACCGCTGTTAGTCAGAACAGAACAGCCAACTCAATGAATAATGGAGCAATGGAGATTAAAGAAGCAGGATAGTACAGTGCCGGAAATTCAAGAACAATGCGCTTTTAGGGAACATTTTTGGGTGATTATGGCAAAAGTTGGAGACACTTTTCTGAGTGTCCAAGTTCTGGATAGTACTATGTACACACATACCTGTTTTTAACGTCAGAAACTACACACCATGGCACCATTCAACCCTCTATAGGTAAGAAGGAGATAATATCTTAGAGGAAACCGCCGAATCCTAGTAAAATTCACTCTTCAGAAAAATAAAATTCTTACTTTAAGGGAAATGCATTCAGAATTCCGTTCAGATCGCGAGTGAGGTGACCCTGCCAAACACGATACAAGTACGAACGATACGATACTACCCTTTACGACATATTAAAAATCATCTACTTAGCGCTGGATGGTATTCAAGTGGGAGACCATGTGTTTTCCCTAGCTACTGCAAAGATACCACCTATCAATGACAACATTTTGGGTCTCTTTTCCGTCTCTATTCGGCCAACTGATAATAACCTTAAATGTCAGTTTCGGAAGTTTAAACTACAGGTACTTTATGCAGTGTATGGAGTTGTATAGCTTTTGATGTGGACATTCTGTGATATTTAAATACCTCATGATTAATCAGTAAAGTCTTCTGATCATTTGGATTTATTTTTACTCGCATTAATGTTTCCAGCAGACCAGTTAAAAACAACCCCAAAACACCTGATATGATGGACCACGAGCTTTATATTTCATGTAGTAAATGGGCCATAACTTTTGCAATATGGCTGATATGAAGAAAACAACACTAGTATACTTCTCTTCTTGGTCTGAGTAATACACTGATATAATCAACTCCCCGTCTACTGCCACATTGTGTCTTTTGTAACACATCAAAATGTTCATTTTCCACAGCATTTAAAGCTTAAATCCTTGTACTTTATGCCGAGTTGCGATGCCTTGTGGTGGCATATATTTTGATGATATCCTCAATTATCTGAAGGAATTAATATGTAGAGTAGTTATCTAGATGTTTGTGTTCATTTTGGTACATTGAACATCTCTAAATGAGCTCGAAAACAGCCCGTACTACAGCCAAAAAGTTGTCGTGATGAGATGTCAGTGAACCTTACATTTCCATATTTACTTTATGCTGGAGCTATATGGGATGTGATGAAAGACGCTGTAGTGTGATAATGGACAATTACATATCTTTAATTCTTCCGCTCACGTGATGACTGTAATAGGCATAAACCCACATTTATCACCGTTTGGACATACCCTCCAAGTCAGTACCTACTGTACAGTACTTTTAGCAAACACACTCTTTCTGGTCTATCAAACACTCGAAAAAAAACATTAGTTGAGCCAAGGACACGACTCGATCACTCGTTTTCCTTCCGGTTTCAATCACGAGACTCGTTCCGGTTTCGCTCACGTGATTCATTCCGGTTCCGGTGGATTCTCATTTTCATCCAAAAATCCAATGATATACTGTCCTGATTCAATACGTACAATTTGAAAGTGATCTTTGCAAAAACAGCCAATCACATGATATTCAGCACCAAATCGAAACACAAACACAGCAGTAGAATCACCTATATGTTACCCTTGTTACCAGTCTGTACTTGTAAAAGTTTACTACTCGTAGTAGAATGTCGACGTTTTTATGGCTAAAAAATACGGTAAAACTCTATATATATTAGGGTTCACGAGATGCGTTTTTGACAGTTGCTCATTCTCATTCTAGAAGTGGTAGATTACTATGAATGTCGGTTTATCAGGCTATGGACCCACGAAGTGTACTGTGTAAAAATACCAGATCCATACCCTGCATATTGCGTCTTTTATAGACAATGTCAATATCTGATCCAAAGTTAAAGTTCACTATCAATGTGGGGAGAGAGCTTGATAACGGAGTGTATTATAGCATAGGAGGTGATAGTAGAAAGACGAAAAAAGATGACATTTACCAAAAAGAGCAAGCAGGCAATAGAGACTGAAATTTGACATCAATAGGGCACTCAAACACTGCTGGAAGAGTCATTTTGGTATAGCGTTTACTCCAATTTTGAGCAAACTCATGTAATACCAGGGTAGCTACATTTATAACTTCATCAAGATTGATGAGACCACTGAGAAGTATACATGTCGTTGTACAGGTTCAATGTCTCTAGTAACGCACCTTTATTGAGATAGGTGTCCACGAGCGTTATCACTTTTACCTAATTCCTAGTATTTTTGAGCAGTTACTGAAATCCCAGTTGAAAACTGCTACAAACGAGCTAGAGCAAACCCGAAGAGACAGTTCGGTTTGTATCATCTTGATTAGTCTTCTGTTGCAATTTCTTCTTTATTGAGTTAAAACCCATCGTTTCGTGCACTGCTCTCTGTCTTTTTTGGAGCCTCTTTAAGCCCCGTTCGTAATTCACCGTGGCTAAATAAATACTTCAATAAAACGCAACCTAGACTCGAACGGTGGAGCTTTAGTGAAGGAAATAGAGAGACCTCCCATGGACTCCATACCTTTCTGATAACGTCCATAGCTACCGTCAGAAAAGTATTATACCGCAACCAATTCTACTAATTCTGACCATCTCTTCCCATACCTCTTAAAATCTATACACTAGCTACCACTGTAGCTAATGGATATCGAAGCTACACTCGTACAATACACAGGTTCATCGCTTCACGATTCGTAATAAATAAATATAATACATCCACCATTTCTACACCAACCTCACCTCCAACATATCTTCATCTTCGACATCTGCCTGCTGAATGGTGGAGTTCAGATTGATCCTGTCTCCGTCAAAATACAACTGCACCGACGCTGGATTGACCTTCATTTCCTTGGCGTAGTGTTCTGCGAGTTTAGAGAATTGTCGGGAAATACCCACCCGTACAGTAACCGCCTTTTTATCCTTTCCAGCCATTGTGAGCTCCAGTTCTTCTTCCTGAGGTTCTTCCTCCTCCTCCTCTTCCTCTTCCACTAGTTCCTCCACCATCTCCTCTTCCTCCACAACCACAGACACGTCTCCAGAACCCTCCTCAGGATCGTCTTCCCGCTCAACGCTCTGGTTTCTCCACTTTTCTGCATCTTCGACATTCAGCCATTTCACTTCAGGGCACGTGGCAGCGTCTCGTGTAGTAATACCCACAGTTTCACAAGTGGAGTTTCTAAAGATTCGCGATCCTCGAAGCACGAAAATGAACTCGTCCAATTCATGAGCTGGAGGCGGATAAAGATCGTCTTCATGACACCTTTGATGTAGTAACAAATTCAACTTTTCCTGAATCTCATGGAACGGAATTAGCGACCGAGTTGTGAAAATAACAGACGGCCAAGTATGACCCGCAACCGAAGGATACGACAGTCGAAAACACACCTTTTCTCCCCGGTACGTTTTCTTCTTCTTGCTGTCGCCCACCGTCTCTTGTTGTTCCTCCTCCTCCTCCTCCTGGACTCGAACTTCCTCTTCCAGTCTCTCCTTCTCCTCCACCACCAACAGCGCCTCTGCCTGTTCTTTTTCCATCTTCAACCGTCTAGCCCGCGCCAGAGCTTGCTCGAGTTCTTCATCGGGATCCAGATCGTCGTCAAAGTCGCCAAATCCATCATCTTCATCCACTTCCTTTTCATCTGGCGTTTCTTCTCCATCCAGATCAATAACGTCCATATCAGACCTCGTGTTTGAGCGCGTTTTCCGAGCCGGCGTTCTCCGAACACCGCCAGCTTCTATTGCCTCCGTCTCAGGCGTCGCTTCAACCACAGGATCGATTTTCACCTCCACCGCAGCTGGTTTTGTGTCCACAATATGCGCCGATAGATCGTAAATGTCGTCATTGGGTGTCGTTTCAGGCGTACTCGATTTGAGCGGGGTTTCCACAGCAACGGGAACAGTGTTCTTCGGTCGTCGCTTCAGCACCGTAAATTTGCGTTTTTTGACCGGTGGAGACGACATGTTCTGGTGAGTACGTATCTGCTGTGAGTGTTCCTGGGTCCTTCTGATTTGATTGTTTACTTATCATGCAGGTTACCCGGCCGGCACACGACTGAGTGGATCAAAGTTGAGCGCTAACATGGAGGCATCACGACATTGAGGAGGTGCAAAAGACGATGCAGATGCGCACCAAAGAGGAGAGTGGTACGAGTGGATGGAGGAGGGAGCGAGGATTCGAACGGTGGGGGTTTTGCAGTTGGAGTTTTTTTTTGTTAAGAGTAAGTAATTGGTGAGTGTGGATGGATTGGGTAAGGGTTAGGGCTGAATAAATGAGGTGTAGAAACGTTAAGGATACGGCTGTGAAAGTTTAGAGAAGAGCACTGGAACCATGAAAGTTCACCAGATCGAACGGTATATTTTGATTTTCTGTGGGTGTTCCATGGCACATTTCAAGAGGGGTTGAATGGATTGCTGTTATTTCAATTCACATAAAGTTTGGAATATTTTGAGGGGCAAAAACCATGTTTAACAAACTTGGTTGGGGTAAAGATATGGAGAGCTCGACGGAGAAATACTGGTAGGATATGAAAAGGGAGGACACTGACGGAATGAGATGGTCGAGAAGATTCCAAGGGTGTACTTCGTATCTCTGTAGCTTGAATATTCAGGAAGTTGTCCACTATGGTATACGCATTCATCAGAGTTATAGTGTACGGGGTACAGTACGTACTCGTACTGCACTACGAACAGATGTGTGACAGCTACCAAAGACACCGTTTTTCTCCATCAGAACCTGTCCCTTGCGCGTCTTTCTTCCACCAACTTTCCTATACTCCATCTATCTAATTACACTCATTCCTCATGATGCTTTTTACCGCATTGATATATCTATATTTTAGTCAAGTGACTGTTGCAAGTTGACTCACTTGCTCACATCTTTCCATTCACCATTCTCTCTTTTCTAACCTCCTTGTTGATCTCCTTTTTCACTGGTTTCGCCTCCTTCTCTGGCTTGCCCTTGACTCCGTTAAACAACAACATGGAAACCAACACCACCACTACCGAACCTACAATCATCAGCAGCATCTTATCGTCAATCAGCTCGCCCTCGCCGGACTCTCTTCTCTCTGGGATATGGGTAGGAGGGCTCTTGACCTTCTTTAGCGCCTCAGCAGTCAGCTGTTCTTCATCAACAGGTGCGTTTTGAAGCTCCATATGATACTTGTACTTGTCTTTTGCGCCTGGCACGAGTTTGGCTCTGGAAATGGAGGGGAAGATTTTGAAATCCGGGTTTTTGGTTTCGAATTCGCCTTCTTCACCCTTTTCAGAGGTCAAAATGAGCGAAATGAAAGGAGAAGGGGTTGCTCTGACGATTTTTTCCAGCATCTCATCGTTGGCAGCAAGAGCAGCAAGTCGCGACACGTATGTGTTCGGCAAGGGTTCAAAGTTGATTTCAATGACTCGTTTAGTAGTGTCCATATACTCTTCCAAGGGAGTGACATTGTTGTCCAGATTAGCATCAATCTTGACTGCGCCGCACTGTTTCGCCACCGAGTTGGCCAACTTCCCCAATTCGATGCCTCCGTCCGAATACGGAACCGTGTACATTGTTGAAGTTCGTTCCAGCAGTTTGATGAGAAAAGGAAAGGCCGTTTCGGTCTGGAAATCCTTGGCCTTGAGCCCCGGCTGGTTCACGACAATGTACGTGTTGGCGGAGCAGTCGTGCATGAGTTTGCGCGCAACTCGATCCAGCTCCACAGATGATATACTGTTGGACTGTTGTTTGGCGGTGTATCGTTCGAACGCAGGCAGTTCTTTGTGAGACAGCATGACTGCTGGGGTGGCCATGGACGTGCCGAGTAGCGATAGGAGCGTCACTAGCGTTAGTTTCATGTCGTCAGTGAGTGAATGGAGTAGTTGTGTGGAGTTGAATGTAGTTGATGTACGAGTAGACAACACATCAAGATGGTGTACTAAGTTGTAGTGCATGGGAGAGGCAGGTTATTTTTAGACAAGTGGAGAGGAGGGGGGAAGTCTTTTAAAAACCGGAAAAAATCATGATAAATAGTAGTAAGTGGAGTTGAGAATTGTTGGTATTTTTTCAGATTTATTGTGCTCTTCTGGTAGGTGATTATAGACACCCCCCTGAATGAATGCATTCCCAACTAAACTTTGCAACTCACCAGTAGTGGATGTTTTTGTATGACGTGGGTGTGATATTATGGTATCATTCGACTCCCCGTCACAAGTGAAGTTCATTGGTACCCCGTTTGTGTCTGTATCTGCAGTATTACTTTCATCATATACACCTTTCTGTTCTGACCGCTTCAAGAACTACTATTTTCTAGATACCATGCCCAATAATGTAGCTACGGAGAAGTAGTCTATATGGGCATGTTCGTATTGTTCTATACAACAGGTTTATGTTTTCAGAATTTTAGAAAGTCCTAAACTGACAGTTTTTGAGAGACTGCAACGCAGTATTACGTTTACACATTGACGGTATTGTGGGGTATATTTGGGTCTTGAAGGAGATGAACAAATTCACCACATGAAACACTCTTAACTAATTCAAAGTTACTTGAACATGTTAGACAAGAAAAACACCCCCTTCTAATACATTGTTCCAGCATCTCAATCTTTCTGAAAATTCGACCACTTCTTCCACCATTCGCAATAACCCCACCTATCCTCCTCTTTACCCAAAACCCCACCTAGATAAGTTTTTCTCTCCACCAACCCCCTTGGCCCTAAACTCAATCACGCATCACGCATCAGGTCACCAACATACATCAACATCACCACCCACTAACCCACACCATGAACACGGTTCTCATTGTTGGCGGCAGCGGCTTTTTGGGCCAGCATCTGATTCAAAAGTTCCATGAGTTGTCTCCTCGGCCCGAAATCCATGTGTTTGACATTCGCCCTGTTCAGCCTGTTTCCCAGACGTTTTTCTCCTATGACACTACCAAGGACATTGTGTTTCACCAGGGCGATTTGACCAATCAGGCGGATGTGCTGCGAGCCATTGACGCCGCTGAACCCGATGCCATTGTCACCTGTGCCTCTCCTGTTCACGGACTGGGAAAGGCCATCTATGAGAAGGTCAATGTTCAGGGTAACAAGGTACTTCTGGAGGCTGCTAGACTCCGATTTGACGAGTCCAAGGGCCGAATCGGACGTGCGTTCATCTACACCTCCTCTGCCTCGGCCGTTTCAGATGGGTCTCCTTTGATTAATGCTGACGAGACGTTCCCTGTTCTCGACGACCATAAGGACGATTACGCCGATACAAAGGCCGTGGCAGAGAGAATGATTCTGGCTGCAAACGATCCCGCATCAGGTTTCTTGACCGTTGCTTTGCGTCCTGCAGGAATCTTTGGTCCTGGAGACCGTCAGATGATTCCTGGCTTCCTCGATGCCGCTGCTACAGGTAAACAAAACTTCCAGCTCGGCAACGACGACAATCTGTTTGATTACACGTATGTTGGAAACGTGGCGTACTCGCATGTTCTTGCTGCTGAAAAGCTGCTCAACGAAAAGACTGCTGCTGATGTGGCTGGAGAAGCCTTCTTCATCACCAACGGTACCCCCATCTACTTCTGGGCCATGCCTCGAATGATTTGGAAAAAGTCCGGATACGAGGTGGATCTGAGCAAGCGAACCAAACTTAGCACTCCCGTTGCTCTTTTCCTGTCGTCCATCGTCGCTGGACTGTGTAAGCCGTTTGGAGTGGTCCCCAACTTTTCTCCTTTCAAGGTCCGAATCTGCTCTTCGCCTAGATACTACGATATTTCCAAGGCCCGAAAGTATCTCGGATACGAGCCTCAGCTGGATCTGCCCCAGGCTGTCGATGTGACCCTCAAGTGGATTAACGAGACCAAGAAGGAGTAACAAAACAAGTATACTTAAATGACATGATGAATGAGACACTCTGACTATTAATATATCATGTAGTATTTACGGTGTTTATGACGCTACATGTACCAGGTACGGTGCGAGGAACTGGCCTGTTCTCGGGATTATCTTTTTTGCGATACACATCAAGTGACGGAAAGAAGGACTGTTCCGAGTAGACTGCCAGTGAGGAGAAGAGGTCAATTGGTATAGAGAACCACTCGGATTGATGCTCCCAATGCCCTACACCTCACGACAACACGTGAAATTGCTGTATTACATCTGTAAGAGAATTTTTTACTTTTCTTTACTTTAAGGGGAATGCTTTAAGGGAAATATATTCAGCTATATACTCGTCAAATGCAATGAAAAATGATGGTTCTTGCGGACTCGAACTCACAACATTATGGCCCACTCTTTTGGCATTGGCACTCCAAGCAGTAAAATGGTCGTTTCGGAGAGGCGTGAGTTCGAATCTCACGGACATCACCATATAAGAGCAGTAAAAACTATTGAAGACTGTAAGTTGATAGCGACATGATGAAATTCGGTATGTAAGATTTGTATAGAGAGCGGCAGGGAGGATAAGAATGGTAATAAGCTCAGCTACAGGCTAGGAGGAACCATCACATCGTATAGAATACAAAAATAGAAAAGGTCTTAGCTAGATTGTACCTGGTACGAGTCAATCATCAGTAGAACTACAGTATATCTATTCATTTCTACTAGACGTCAAGAGTCTTAAAACGCCTCTACCACAAAGGATGCCTCGTTCATTTTGCCGTAGTTCACTGCTCAGTTTTCGGGAAGTACAGGTGTCATGTGTAACAGCTAAGAACAGGGAATGACTGCAACATTATGTCATATTTGAAACCCGCAGGCGAACCTGACCCACTAGACTTCATCATTGCCATAAACTTGGATTTGCGCTGTTGAGGTTCCAAATCATAAACGATGGTAGCTTAGACAGCACACAGCGCAGATATTTAGTACTATTAGGGGTGGTTTTTATTATATCATTCGAACCAGCGGGATTTGGAGATCCCACCAATCTATTTATCTTTCCTCAAAGCCACTAGGAACACGTAATTATCGCCCTGACTCAGCTGACTTTTAGAGTTTGACGCGGTCGTGTAAATTACTATCTGTCCAAACACACCGAAAACTCGAAATAACATTGCTACACACTGCGATTTTTTTTAATATTCAAGTTCCCCCATGTCTATTTCAGCCCGTTTTCATCTCCCCATCTCCCCACCCTTCCTACAACACATCTAATTTATGTAGTCCCCCCCCTTATGCCAACTTCACCCTGCCAGCCCAACCTTATTCCACACACAAGCACTCAACCTAATCACAGTTAAGGTTTTTGATTGCAATATATCATAAGCTGTGCGTCTCCATTTCCGTGTCGCGTTCAACATGGCACGATCCAACTTGTCACGAAGACTCCCGCCAGTTCCCCGGCAAGCCTACCGGCTCACGGGAGACAGTAGCACGCTCGAGTTGCCGCGATACCAGGAGCAGATTATCCTTGCTCTGGCCGCCCAGGGCATGACCGAAGAGCAGATTTCCAAGCAGACCTCGCATCCCAGGAAAAAGGTCATTCACATTTTAGCCAAGGCGGCGGAGGAGAGGGAGAAGAAAAAAGAAGAGGAAAGACAACAGGAGGAAGCGGAAAAGGGAAATAAAAGGGCCGAGGAGGACACAGCTGAGGCTGACCAGGCGCTACCACCACTAATAAAGCGAAGGAAAAAGGTGTTTAACGCACGCGATCGACAACTAATGGTGCTCAACTTGCGAAACTTCCCTGATTACACTGTCCAGGAACACCAGGAAACAACTGGTCTGGACATGGGTAAACAATACCTAAATAGGCTAGCTCGCGAGAACGGCATCATTTTCAAAAAGCCACTGGAGGAGGGAATCGACTACAGGATGGATCACAACATCACCGTACCGCCAAGAGGCAGTCCAAAAGTATCGCAAGCACGCCTCGAGTGGTGCACGGAAAGAAAAGACTGGACACCGAACCAGTGGAGGAAATATATGTGGAGTGACGTGATGATTGTGGAACCTACAACAAATGGGACAACGGACCAACAACGGCGTGCAAGAGTATACATGTCTGCCATCGTTTGGGGTCACGGAAAACGAACCCCGTTGTTCTTTTTGCATAAAGAAGGAAAGAATGGATACACTTCAAACTCATACGTCCACTTGCTCAATGATATGCTGCTGCCAGTATATTCACCAGACTACATGTTCCTGCATCAAAGAGACATGCGTCATAGATCGAAAATGACAACGGAATACTTGGCAAACAGCCAAGTGAGAGTTGTTAAAGACTTTCCGTTTTATTCAACACACTTGCACCCCATGACCAAAGCATTAAATAAATGCCAAAAATTAACGCAAGAAAAGTTCCCTGAAGAATGGGGCTCGCTCGACCCTGAAAAGGTGAAAAATGCTTTACAACAAACATGGAGTGAAATGCCGGATTCCTATTTTGACGAACTGTTTGAAGAAATGCCAGAGAAGATCAAAAACTGCATCGAGTTAATGGGACAAACGGAAGCTTTGGTGAGGATCAAGAATAAAAGACTCAGAGAAGATGATTCTTTTGATTTCTCAACAATTATAACCCTATAATTTAATGAATACTACTACTAATTACAAATAGCTACACAAACACACAAACAATACTGTACACCCATCGTAAACACTCATTCAGCTACATAACACGCCTACAAACCAAGCTCGTAGTTGTAAATGTACAACCCCACCGACAAAGAGCTGAGAAAAAAACAAATGGTGGGAGCAAGATCGCGGTTAAATAAAGCAACCACCACAAGACCAAGAGTAAGAGTGGTAAGCAGAGGCTTGAGACGAGGAGCCTCGGACGAGAATCCAAACGCATCGCCGAAATACGTACCGTACGGAGTCTCGCCCCCAGGGTACACTTCTGCATCCGTGTCGTAGCCATCATAATCGTATGCAGCCTCACTATCAGGACCCTGGTTGACCATATGAGGAGCCTCGCCATTAGGATACAGCTTCTTGAGCTTGTCCGCCAGAGAAGCTCCCTCAAAATTACCTTCATTGTTCTCCCCATCAAAAACACCCTCTCTAATGGGAAGGGGGCTTCCGTCATCATACTCGTCTCCGGCAGGAGGGAATTCGTGGAAATCAGACGCTTCAAAAGTATCAGTATGGTCGGGCTTATGGTTGTAGTCAGGTTCTTGATTGTACTCAGCCTCTTGGTTGTACTCAGGCTCCTGATAGTAATCAGGCTCTAAATCATACTCAGGCTCTTGGTAGTAATCGGGCTCATGATGAGGTGGAGGCTCAGGAACAGGATGGTACTCCTCATGGTACTCGAGATTGTGCTCATGATGGTGTTCCTGAGGCGGCTCATGATGGTGTTCCTGCTCATGTCCATGTTCATGTTCATGCCCATCGTTGATCAACACATACTCTTCGCCTCCATGATGACTTTCGCTATGCTCCTCATGATTAGTGTGATGTTCCTCCTCGTAGGCATGGTGATCTTCATCATCCTCATCATGATGAAACTCTTCATTAACCCCAAGATGCTCCTTGAATTCCTCACGATAATGCTCCTCGTTTTGCTGTTCGGGAACATCGGGTTCCTCATTATGAGGTTTGTCGTGGAGGGAGTCATCCTCAGAAGGCGCGGTAACATCATTATCACCGGGGAAGGCGTCCTCGGGGTGCCACTCATCAACAGGCTCAGGTTCAGGCACAGGCTCGGATTTCTCAACAGGCTCAGCCTCCTCATCTTCGGCATCACCAATGATAACCTTGGGCTCGTAAGAATGAGGAGGTTGGTACACCTGATCACCATCAGGGATAACAGGAAGTTCGTTATCGCTATGATACCACCCATCGTCCCCAGCATGATGAACGTCAGTGCTGGGCTGAGCATCAAGAACAACCTCAGTAGGGGGGGTAGTTTCAGGGTCAGTAATAACATCCTCAGGAACAACCGGTTCAACCTCCGTCTGGAATCCACCTTCACCCTCTCCAATCCCCTCATTCACAGCTTCCGCCGGAACATTAAGAATAGAGTCCTTATCATAGCCAGACGTGACATCCATGGGGTTTCCAAGTGAGGATTCCAAGGTGGGGCCGTCCACGTATCCCCCTGAATATGGGTCAGGAAGTGGTCCACCGTTCGCACCATCCGTTCTGTCCACCATAGATTCAGGATCAGGAACTGGATACAGATTACTCCCGTTGAGCACCTCGGGGGGATCACCACTGGGCTCCTCCGGGCTCCCCTGCATGTGTTTGCGCTCCGCAAGAACCCGCTCCTTGGCCAGAACCCAAATAGCTGCTGTGTCGGCATCCTCTCCAGCGTCCTCCAGCATCTCCTTGGCCAGTCGAACCAGCTTGGACTCGTCTTCGGAAGAAAACGTGAACTCGTTGTCGGGTTGGTAGTAGGGCGTGTGGTCGAAGATGTCATGAAGCCCATCTTCGTCATCGTCGTCCACCAATAGACTTAGAGGGTGCGTTCCTGGGTTCATGGGGTCGGAGTCTCCCAAATTGAGGAATCCAGACTCAGGTGCGATTCTGAAGATTTCAAGGTAGTTGGCCCATTTATCAGCATACGCCTTGGCAGGGTCATAAAAGTATGCAGCAGCGGAAGGACTGGTGGGCGTTTCTGAGGCGTCGTCTGAGTCGGAGTCATACTCATCACCGTTATCGTAGGTATCACCTGTGTCGTGGGTATCATTTGTGTTGTTGTCTTCACTCTTGCCACCCTCGTCACCCCCATCAAACCTCTTGTCATACTCGTGTAAATTCACTGAATCGCCGTCGTTATCCATGTAACAATCGTCTTCGTCAACCTCGTCCTCCTCCACCACCTCCCCATCGCCCTTGTACACATCCTGCTCGATCCAGTCGCACTGCTGCTGGCCAAACAGCTGCAGGTATTGTGCGTTGACGGGATCGCTGCAAAACTTGGAACACTCGTCGCCAATGATTTTCATCACATCACACTGGCACTGTCGGTCCTCCTTGTCGCACGCCTCGAATTGCGTCTGTACCGAATTCAAACAATCATGGTACTCTTCTTTTTCCTGCGTTAGTTAACTAGTTTCTCTTCAGGTATCACTTTGTGTTTGGGGTATCTTACACAAACGCTGTCGGCGTGCAGAAACACGGCATTTGCGTGAACGCGGTTGTATGCCACCGCCGGGGTTATCAAAAGTAGCGCCACTGCCGCCGAGGCGAGAATCCTGTCGAATTTCGGCATTTTGTTCTCCAAAGTAGTGTGCAAGTGGAAAGGTGGCAAACAGGTTCTTTTTAAGATAAAGTGGGGCAACAGTCGTGCGGTTGATTAGAGTGTTATGGTTACAGTGTACGATATTTCTAAAGAGGGAAAACAGAAGAGAGAACCAGAAGAGAGACAAAAAAGAGGTAACTATAGAAACAGCAACAAACGAGTAGAGAACAAATGGAAAAGCTCAGTAGATTTGTGGACTCTAATATTGCTCTCTAACTAATTACTTTATCCAAATACTCTCGGATAGACGTGTATGATACAACTCTTTCTCTTGGCAGCCATCTCCTATGATTACATTACTCTAAAGGTGTGTCTCCAAACACCACCAAAAGAGAGATTAAGTACCATACTCGCATCATATAGAGTCCTCACAAGGAATAATACGATGACAAATATCATGGTATATGTGAAAAGTGCACACAAAATAGCAACACTTTACAAAATACACAGAAATGCTCTAAACTATCCACAGCCATATACATATGAATTAGGACACAGATACGATCAATTTGATGCCATGAAAGACCCCTCTCACTGTGATCTATGTCAAAAAATTACAGTCAAAGCATTTCTCCAACCATCCAAAAGCCGGTGATAACCTTAATTCGTTTAAGGTTCTATTTACCCCAGCACTTTTGACCCTCCATCGTTTTGCTATTAAAAGTTGTTGATATGGCCAGAATTTTGACCAGAGACTATTGATGTCACAATGGAGCTAAAAATTATGTTTCTAAGAGATATTCTGATTACCTGACAAGTTATGGTGTAATACAGTTTGGCTATATCATTACTTAAGAGGCAAAATATATCTTAACTAAAGTTTTATTATCCAGATCCATGAATTGCAATCAAGAGCCGACACAGTTGAACCAGGATCATTCTGGACACAAACCATCTCTTCCCAACCGGCTATTGACTTCAACCGAGGTGTGACGTTTCGTATGACGTTTCGGCTTTTGACTGGTTTATCCGTGGGGGGTCATGTTCGTGGGGGTCAACTTCTTGCTATAAATTATACCCCTCCTTATGACCGAAAAGAATCCGGAGAGTGTCCATTGGTCCTTTCATAGCAGCGTGGTTATGCACTTGCACAAGATACGGCATGTGGCCAACGTTCGTGCATTGCAGGAGAGAAAACCCGGGGTAGTTGAGAAATAGAGGGGCTGGTAAGTTGGTTGTTTTAAGTGGGATGGCGTTGAATTTTTGAAGGGGGCTAATTGAGGGCCGTCTGAATCCACTGGGGTCGTTTTTCTGATCGATTTCCGACTATTGAAGGAGTTATCAATGTCGGCTATTGGTGAACCCTTCTCCTATATTCACCTCGGTCATGCACAGACGCAGCGTACACACACCGATTGAGCACGAGACATCTCGTTGTGCACATTTTAGCCGCCTAGAAATCCGTTCCATGCCTTGGGCCGAATCTAGGCTCGGGTCTTTCTCGGTCCATGCATGCCGTTTAGTGGGGTACATGCGTCTCGAAACTTAATCAAGAGGTATAAAATGAAACAGCGGTGTGATGGTGATAGCCAACTAAAACGACATGTTCAGACGAATCACAACCAAAACGATCACGTCCACCTCAGCGCGACTGCATGCCGTCAGATACAACTCCAACACGGCCTGGATCCAGCAATTGGTGGACTCGACTGAAGGAGGAGGATATGATGCTGCCAATGCGGGAATGAAGAGCCACAAGGTGGCGTGGGGAGATCACGACAGTTTCGACCATGTCAACAACTGTGTTTATCTCAAGTGGTTTGAGACTGCGCGAGTGAACATGTTTAATGACATGTGTGGAAAGAGTGACAGTGAAGCAGCCCGGTTGTTTATGAGTCCTAAAGCGGTGGGACCGATTTTGAGAAGTGGAGATTTGGAGTGGAGATATGTGAGTACTCTGGACGAGCTGCGAAGCAGCGAGTTTAGTTATCAACGAACTGCGTAGCAGTGAGTCGAATTTATTAGCTGGGCGAACTGTGTGTGTGTGACTCAGACCAATGAGCTGGAAGCTATGTTCTTATCACTTCCTGTTCGTCCCATCAGAGATCATCAGTTCTTGTTGAATGGGGCACTTCATTGGAATTAGGCCTGCGCTTTTTATAAGGCCAAGTTGAACAACATTGGCTCCGTCAGAGTGTCAAGAAACTGTCTTTATGTAGAGCTCCTGCAATGAGTGTTCGATTTTTATCTTTACGTTCAATGGGAGTTTGATTTGTCTGTTTCTTGGATGTCCCCTTTTCATCTCAACTTCCCCACTTGAGATCTTGGGGTCTGAGTGTTTTTTGTCTCAACATTCCAACAGTGTCCCTTTTTTGTCATACCAATACAGTGTCGCTTTTTCGTCTTTATAGATTACAGTTTCACTTGATTGATTGTTCTGAAGATGATAATTCAACATTCGATGATCAGACAACTTGGTTCGCTGCTCGTCCTGCCCTTTATCTTTACTAACCCAGCCCGTACAATTCCCCGATACTGTCACTGTCATGCACAAAGTTGAACCCATCGACTCGTCCGACCGATTCATTCTACGAGGAGTGGTTGTCTCTCACAAGGCGAAAAAAGTGGCTGCTCGAATCAAGGAAACCATTGTCACCGTTGACTACACCAAGGGCGGAGTCAAGGCTCCCATCCCTGACTCCGTGCGAGCTCTCCTTGAGCAGAGTGCTGCCAATTTTACCCCCAAACCTGAGCGGAAGAGATGACGGAAGTACCGATACACACACGGAACAACATGCAAAGTAACGGAAGCGTGTGTATGATATGTACTGTGCTGCTACTTTCCGGAAGTACGGATCGGAAGCAGGGAACAGTGCTTTGTTGCAGATGTTGCAGATTGCAGATTGCAGATGTTGCAGATATTGAACTGTATTCGGTTGTAGCATGTGTGAAGCATGATTCAAGTATTTAATAATGAAAATTCAACTTTTTAGCATTCAATTAACAGTTTAGAAGGACGTAATGTATCGTTTAGTACGAGTGCTTAAAATGCCGTTTTCACGTTTCAACTGATTTTAAGTATACCGTTTGACTAGGTTCGAATCCCGATTGACGCCTAATTGAGAGAGACAATCGCGCTTGGGCATGTCATTCTAGCACACACAGAAGATGGATTCTTTCCTCTCGTACGAACGTCGCAACCCGTTCTCCAGACGTACGTAACCCCAAATACCCTCCATCGTTACAACCCCCAAACAACCATTATTGTTTCAATATCGTTACAATTCATGGTTGCAATCAACACTTCTTTCTACGTTTTTACAACAGCCACCCTCCAAAACCCTCCACTGTTCACGGTCTGCTTCGCTGCCTCATTCCAGCAGTATGACTCATAGTATGCGTATCTCACTGCGGAGATTTGCCACCGACGCACCATATCCCGTTGTTGTTAGTTCGGGAAGCGTTTGGGGTGTGCTTTTCGCAGGTAATAATCCTCTTTTTATAGCTGAATGCATTTCCCTCAAAGTGAAAAAAAAAAAAACGTGCGTTAGTCTGGCGAAATTAGCCTGAATAAAAAATAGCGTTAATAGGACGTTAAATTGTCACCAAGCTGTTCATTTGATACCATTGAAAAGCGGTAGAAGCGGTATAACCGATTTTGCCAGTTGATCTAAATAGTCCTTCAAATGACACAAACCCACTTTTTAGCACCCTTGTCATCCCCCATCAAGTTCTACAAGTACTGCCTCACCTTACTTCCCCTCATATACAACCGCGTAAGGTATCGTACGTACTGTACCAGGTACCTCGATGGTGCACGTCCCAAACCTTGTTCCGACTTCTGGGTAACTCTCCACAAAGTATATAATCGATTCTTCAACACTCTTCGTCCAACACTCTTCTTCAACACTCGCCAACAAAAACAAAAATGACCACGCCAAACATTGCAACCCTGTCCATTCACGCTGACGACGAACTCGCTCGAACCAACGACGTGGCTCCCTCAATTGCCGTCTCCACCACTTTCCGATACTCCAACAACCCCGAGGAGCTGGTGCCTCTGGCTGAAGACGAAGAGGAAGCGGCCTATGGCGCAAACGAGTACGTGTACTCTCGAATTGGCCACCCTACCACTTCGCGGGTCGAAAAGGTGCTCTCTGCCATCTTCGATAACAAGTTCCCTGTCGTGTACAACAACGGTCTGGCTGCCTTCACTGCCCTCATTGTCCATGTCAACCCCAAACGTCTGTTTATCGGAGAAGCGTACCACGGATGTCATGCCGTGAGTGAGATTTTCAAGCGAATTCGGTACAATTTGGAAATTCTGTCTCTGGACGAACTGGACAAGGTGGAGAAAGGAGATTTGGTCCATCTGGAAACCCCCGTGAACCCTACCGGTTATTCTCGAGACCTGTCTTATTACGCTGAAGCGGCCCATAAGAATGGAGGAATTCTGTCTGTGGACGCTACTTTCGCTCCTCCTCCTCTCCAGGACCCCTTCAACTTTGGAGCCGATATCGTCATGCATTCCGCTACTAAATACTTTGGAGGCCACTCCGATCTGCTGGCTGGAATTCTCGTGGTCAAGACAATCGAGGAAGCTGACAAACTGGTGGCCGACAGATCCTTCCTGGGCTCTGCTCCTGGCTCTCTGGAGTCCTGGCTTCTGCTTCGATCTCTTAGAACCTACAAGATGCGAATCAAGCAACAGTCGGAGAATGCCACCAAGATTGCAGAGTACTTTGCCAAACACATTGACGACTTCCCCGCTCTCAAGGCTGTGCATCATTCGTCTGTGCAGAAGGAGGATTTTGTCAAGAAGCAGCTTGTCGGCGGTTATGGACCTGTTTTCGTGCTGGAGTTGACCTCCAGAGAAGCTGCCAGAGCTCTTCCTAGCAAGCTCAAGTTTTTCAACCATGCCACCAGTCTGGGAGGTGTCGAGTCGTTGATTGAATGGCGTCTGATGAGTGATGCAACCACTAACCCCGCTTATTTGAGAGTGTCTGTGGGTGTGGAGGATGCTGATGATCTGATTGAGGATTTGAAGAGGGGCCTGGAAGAATCCAAGTAGCGAGCGAAGCGATCTGCGAGGACCACACGCACATATGAGCGTAACGAGTAGGTCCACTCATACCTTTTGCCTTCATCATACATCATAGTTAGATACTATTGAATAAACCCAATAAACTACATACCGGAATGGACTGAATCGCTTTACTGTTAAAGTCAGGTCAGAGAGATGAGCATGAAAATATTCGTCTAGAACCGCTACTGAAACTACATTTGATTGTTGTATTCCACTTTTGATAATATTCTCCCCGATTTGTCAAGACCAAGATAATTGGACTTTCTCAGGCTCTTCACCCAAAGCACTCAGTCTTAATCTAACTAGATCTTAACCCATTGGCCTGGTTAGCCAGCTTCAAGTTTGACCACAACTGAGATACATCTTGTGCAATTTTCCTGGACAAGTAGTGGACTTTTTGGTATCGTTATGATCCCGAAGTGTCGTAGACGCAATCTATGTAACAACTATTCTGTTTCGTGCTACAGAATGATGTATTTGACTGCTTCGTTTCTACAGACGGCTTACATGTCTAAACGAACTCTAGAAAACACAACTCTCTCAACTCATTCTTAACAACAATACATGAAAAGATTTTCATATCCCAACTATTTTTTAACAAATATGTCAACATCTAAACTCTCCCCGACTCCGTCAATACTCGTCCTATGGCTCCCGTTATTGCACCATTTGATTCCTACAGTCTCTCTAGTTCTTTTAACATCAGTTCTGTTCAAATTAAAACATAAATACGTTTTGCATACCTCCAAAACTGCTGAGGTCAGTAAAACCTTAATCGATTTAACCTTCCGTCCCAACGTACGAACAGACAAAAAGGAAGGAAAAAAGGAAGAAAAAAAGAGAAGAAAAAAGGAAGAAAAAAGAGAAGAAAAAAGGAAGAAAAAAGAGAAGAAAAAAGGAAGAAAAAAGAGAAGAAAAAAGGAAGAAAAAAAGAAGAAAAAAAGAGAAGAAAACCGACAATCCAACTTACTCTTCACACATAAACAACAATCAAATTCATTAAATCTATTTACGATACGATACGTGTCAATCCGTAGTCGTATCAGCTCCTCCTCGTATCTCCATCACACAAAACTCCTTATGAATTCCAGTGTGCTGTGGCTAACTGTGTCCCGCTGCGCTCGCTCACATATTAACACTGTTCAAATTCGTGTCCAATGCCGTCAACTGCGAATACACCTCCCGGGGCATTCTATACTGGATCATGCCAGCATAAATCATGCAGTTTCTAGACCGAGCCTTCAACTCTGCCAATCGATCGCATCGAGTAGCGTCGTTAAACTCCGAGTCTTGAATGTTCAGGGCCAGTTCAGCACAACAGGTCATGGTCATCAGAAGCAAGGAAGGAACGTTTCGAGCGGTGGATTCATGCAGAGACACGAAATCCTGAGCTCGGCGTCGAATGGTGCCCACATCGGCAGTCACGTGAATGGGAATAACGTTGATGCTGTCGATAACGGCAATGCAATGGGCCCAGTGGCCCCGCGAGAAGGATTCTCGAGCAGACACAATCTGCAGCAGAATCTCGCACGTGTCTCTGTTTCGTTGAGACACGTGAGAGTACATCTGGGGGTTGTTAGTGTACAGTTCTCGCATGGTGGCGGCGAGTTGGGCGGGGTTTGTGGCGGTAGAGAGGAGAGAAAGAGACTTGGCGGGCTCGACGTTGGAATCGCTGAAGTCCATCATGCTCAAGGCGTCTCCAAGAGTTCGGTTCATGATAGAGACAACAGTATCGTACTGTTCAGACAGCTGGTAGAGAAGGATGGCGTCGGCAAATCGGCCATCATCTTCAGCTCGAAGAGCAGCCTGGGCGGTGATTTGAGTGAGGAAATCGTCCTTGTCGAGTCCAATGAGTTTAGATCGTCGCTCAATGCATCCAGGAGAACGAGCTCCATCGGCTCGAATGTCTCCAAGAAGCACAGAGAACTGTCGAGTCTCCAGAACAAGCTCTCGAAGAGCCTCATGACAAGCATCTTCCTGGTCTCTGTAGAAACACAACAAGACGAGATAATCCACGGCATCAACAGCATCTGAACGTCGGAAATCTCGTGTGTAGTGTCCAATCAACCGAGCAAAGTGAAGAACCTGTTGATCCTTCTTGTCCACAGAGAGATACGATCCATCGGAGTCTTCATTGTCTTCAGGCTTGGAAACCCGCAAAAGACCATAGTAGGCAAGAGCAATGGCATAATGAACAGCATCAACAGGACAGAAGGAAAGAGCGTAACTGACAGCAGCTTCAAACAGACCACAGAGAAGCAACATTTGGAAATAGAGACCGGGAGACTTGCCAGAGGGGTTGAAATGCTTGGATCCAAAGTTGAGAACGGTCCGTTGAACGTCCAGGAGAGAGTATCGATCCTGAAGAGGTCCGTCAACAGTTTCTCGAGAAACAACAAGATGAGCCCAAAGCCAATCCTCAGCGGTCTCAAGAACCTCCGGGAACACTTTTCGAGACAAATCACATCGACCAATAATCTTGTAGAGAGCAAACTTGAAGGGATCCGAATGGGCATCCAGAAAGCGAATATGCTGGTTGAACTCGGTAAGGATCCGATCGTGCATATCGCGCGACAGCACGTGATCCTTCGACTTGACGTACGCCTGCAGGTAGACTGGGAACGATCTTTCGATTTTTTCCAAAGAAGATTCAATTTCCAGAGTAAAGTCCAGAGCCTCCTGCAAATGACCAGATCGAACCATGTAGTACAAGACAGCCCAGACAGGCACTCCGTTCAGAATCTCCATGTTTTCCTTGGTCCATTGACCACCCCGAAGGTACCGCACGTTCAAGTACGCCTTGATTTTGTTGTAAACTGAAGGTACTCCTCCGAGAAGAGCATCCTGGGGCGATTTAGCAATTTCGGCTTCAACACAGGCGTAGAATTGATGCTCCAGGTACATTTTGGCGCCGTGAGACACCTGTTTTCGCACCTTGAGTCCGTCGGGACTGCCCACGGGAGCAGCGTACATTTTCCGGTAGATTCCCTCCTTTGCGGGAGCTTCAACGGACTCTCCAGAAATGTACGACAGAATATCCCAGGCGTCGTTGAGTTGCTGGCTTTTGGCGTCAGACAGGTTGTCAGCAGCTGTGGATAGAGCAGCCGCCACGGGGAACGGCTGGCCCTTTGTTCGAGCATTGTTGAGTGCTGCAATGGCTTTGGCAAACTGTCTCTGTCTAGGAGTAGCCGTTCCCACTTCCGGGGTTCCCAGAATAAGCTTACCCAACGAAGCTGCTCCCCACGTTCCTCCCAACACGGTCTTTGTCAGTTTGTTGTTACCAGCCGTGTTTGTGTCCGAGTTCTTTTCGTCCTTTTGAAGCAGGCCAAAGTGCTGGCAAATCTGCTCCTTTCGCTTGGCCCAGTCCAGTGACACGTTCTGGTTCAGAAACTGGTCAAAGTCGGACGCAGACAGCCGCACAGAGTCCGCAATCGCAGCCAGAATGCTATCCTGCTTCTTGTTCTGCAGATATGAATCAATGCCAGCAGCATTCTTATCGTAATACTCAATACCGGGATTGAGAGCAAGCGATGTCAACTGCAGGTAAATGTCCTCGGCGTTGATTCCGCTGCCTGCCAACAGGTAGTGTGCCTTTGTGTCGTTGCCTTCCGAGTGTTTGTCTCTCAGCGAGTTTGCTCGTTTGCCGATTTCGCTCAAATCCAGCTGAATTGAGCCCAGGTGAGAAGCCGCATGGGGCAAGTTCTTGCTGGACGCAATCAGCTCGTTGAAAAGAGCCACAGATGGCGTCAGGGTTTCGGCCATGGTGTTGTGGTGGATGGATGTGACGAAGAATGTGTGCAGCTGTGTAAGAATAAACATTTATTTTAGGGTTCAACAGAGGTTATGAGTGAACGGCACATTTGACGAAAGGTATAAAATGTGCTACAGACAAGCTGGGAACGTGAAAATCTACCAGAGGCAGTATAGTCACGTTATGTCCATTCTGCCAAAAATACAGCCTCATTCCTCTTCTCCAAGGCGCACTTTGAAACACGTCAAAAACGATGAGGTCAAGCAAACCTTAAATAAATAAAACAATAACACACTGTGGAATTTGGCAATCAGAACGAGACAATGGACTTTTGACCGAAAAAAAAACTAATTTCAGACCAAAAAGAGAGCGTCACGTGATTACCAACGATGAGCTAATCGAATCACATTTCATTGACATCGATACCTACCCTGGAAGGTCGTTTCTTATACTTCTTTTTCTGTCAACAAAACCGCAAGTAAGCACCTAACTATGAAGAAAGTATTTCAACTAAACGACGGACGAAGAAAAAAGAAAAACATACATCTATGTAACTTCTTCAATAATGAACATATCTGCAATCCTCGAGTGGCACGTGAAAGCCCTCTTGTCACTGATCACGTGAGTCTGTCTTTCTTTCTTGATTTTACAGCTCCAACACAAGATAATGACGTAAAACGCGGCTAAAGCCAGCATCAATATTTTTCCACCTCCTCCCAATGAGTCACGTGACGCAATTTTCCTCCTCCCTTTTAACTTTTCCATGGCATCTCATCAAACCCTATCGTGAATTATTTGACAGCGTAGTTTGGGAGTGGTTTAGGGAGAGTGAAAAATTATCATATAGTGTATATCTTTTGCAATATTGGAGTTACAGCCGCATAAACCAGTTCATTAGAATCCTTGCGTTGAGGAGATTATTTTTCCCGAAAATCTAAAGTTTTCACCGTAAACTCATCAACTTGCACTCTTCCTCATATTCATCTCATCAGCATGCGACCAAAGGTCAACCGGCCGGATCTGGAGGAACTGAGGGGTCATTTCAATGCAGCTATCGATAATGCGACGGACAAAGTGTCCAAATCTCGAATTTCGCTGCTCAAGTTCTTCATTGTCGATTTTTATGAGCAACTGATCACTCTCAAGGCGTCCAAGCTGACTCATGCCGACTGGGTTTGGTGTATGAGAGTCATTGTTTCGAAATGCTTGCGCGATATCATGACTCTTCAGCTCAACAAGTGCATTTGGAGTCTTGTTTATTCTCTGTATCTGGGCTATGTTGGGGCCCCTGTTCCCCAGTCTCGAAAGGACAAGTTTCCGGAGACCGCTGAACCCACGTTCCGAAACGCCTACGACATCACTGTTGCTTATTTTCGCATGTTTGGACACAATGAGAAGGAGTTTCAGACGTTTCTGGCCAGCTACGACGAAAACACGGTTCTGCAGGGACTCAAGAGCGACTATATTGAGGCGATAGAGGAGGAACCTGAGCGGGTATCCACAGATGAAGACGGTCTGGAGACGGCTTCGGTCATTTGTTCGGAGCTGTGGCATCGTGCCAAATGTGCCTATTTCCAGCTCAAAAGTGAGGGCCAGCAAGTGTACGATTTCGATGTTGTTTTCCTCAACGAGCATCCGCCCTTTCCAGACAGTGTGTTTATGAGTCTGGCTGGAAACATGTTTTCGGCCTGTCGATGGATCCCCGTAGGAGAAGACGTTGGGCTGTTCACAAACGAGAATTTGTTGCTGGAGAACCGAACTAGAGGGTTTCCAGGACTACAGCAACGGTTCTACAACCTGTTTACTACGTTTGGACTCCCACTGAACGAATGGCAACTGTGGTGGAGATCTTTACAACCGTTGCAGAAGGAAATTGCCGCTGACCGTATGGCGCTAATTGGTCCAGGAAAGATGGATCTGGCTGCTGCGCCTCATCCTTCTCCGCTAAAGTACTTTTTGAACATGTTCCCGGCGGCCACGAGGCTTCCGGAGTCACTCACCATGTTTGTGGCGCTTCAGTTTCATCAGGCGCAGGTTTTGCATTCCGATTTCATACCCGCTTTGATCAGATACCACTCCAGCATTTCTCCCAGAGACGATTTTGAGCTGCCTGACGACTACCAAAAGTTATATTCGACTGAACTCGAGGACGATTTACTCAATTTGCCCAAAAACAACTTTCTTCTGGACGATTTCATTGTTGGAGACGAGGTACAGGGGATTCCCAACCCTGTAGACGAAGGCAGAGTGACAGGGCTGCCGTTTCAACACCATCTGGAAACACTTCAGCAAGCCAAGGAGTACTTTTACTTCAAATCCATGTTCACCAAACCGTCCAACAAAACGGAAGATTACTATGGCTTGTTTCTGCAGTCGTGTGTGGAGTACTCCAATATTCATGATCCGGAAGTTGCAAGGAAAAACACGGACCCTGATTGGATCACGTGGTACTGTTCTGAGCAGGAGGAAGAAGAGGGAGTCGATGATGATATTCCTCTACTGGTGGACGACCCAAGTTTGCTTTTTTCAACAATTCCATTTACTGAAAAGGAGTTTGTTATATTTGAAGGAAAAAAATACAAAATCCTAGAACAAGGAACCGTCTGCTACGCTTACAACAAGCTAGGAGAACCAATGTTCGCCTCTGCTTGTTACTGTGACTTGGTCAAAGTGGGAGCGTGCATCATGAGAAAATCCGTGTTCCAAACTGTTGTAACAGTGTGCTTGGAAGAGTATGATAATGGACTGTTTCGACTGCCTCGATTGGAGCTTGTGGAAAAATATGGAGGACAGGTTGCTCTCAAATGGAGAGGTTTTGCGCTGGAGAAATTTGATCTGGAGTACTGGCACAGGCAACTAGGTCACGTGACCAGAGACACGTTGGACAAGTATCGGAAAGTGATCAAGGGCATACCTCCTTTCTTTTGGGGCGACGAGATGGACTGTCACGACTGTCACTACGAGTAGTTGTATATATTTATTGCATTAAGAAGATATCACCCAGTTGGAGTCACGTGAGTGTTTTACCGGTGTTATTTAATCTTGTAGAGGTGGAAAAAGTACAAAGTCCTGTGGATGAGATTGGGAGATCCTTTTTTTTTGACCGTGAATATAACTCACGATTCTGCGTATAATGCACTCTTCAGATGTTTCTTCTGTCCTACAAAATCCCTAGATATTGCCTTTCCTGTAACAGTACACTCTTTTGTCCGACATAAATTTGGAGACACTCTTTTTTATCCTCCATTACGACACCATCATAAACGTGTATCAAACAACACCTTTCAATCATCCTATGGGCGATCAAAGTATATCATTTTACCCCCCTTTTCATGGAGATTCCAGAAATGTCCTAAAAATACCCCCCCTTCCATACCAAAATCCTCCACCGACGATAATATACCCAAACAGACGCTGTGTAGCTCCGAGAGCTTAGATTTATGAACCGCGTATTCTCCACCGCTCAATGAACAGCATATCAAAACCTCACTCTCGTACCATCCAAATTGCAACTTTTACACCTAAAACAGCCCCCTTTTCTCCATCCACTCTTGAGCCAATCTCAACCCCACCCGTCTCGTATTCACTCACGTGACTATCCTGAAACACAGCAGCCTGCGTTTTCTTTTTCTTCATTCTTCATCTCATTTCGATTTCTCTTTTCGTTGATTCGGAGTTGGAATTTCCTCAGCCGATAAAGTTTAGCTTGGGGTGCGCAGGAACATGTGTCAAGACGGTATCTAGAATGCATCTATTTTGTGCTGGCGACACGCTAGCGCCGATTTAAGCACTGTTTTAGACTCCTTGACGCCATGTCATTTCAGCCATATACTTCTCCCCTCCCCTCCATCGACATGGCAACTTCTGAGCCCGTTCTCCCCCGTCCCTCTTGGCGCGGTACTTTTTCCGTACAGTACAAGCGTGCATTTAATTTAAACGCCGCATCTCTCGGCACGGATTTTGAGCTGTAGTTTGGGCACCAGTTTTGTATGCCAGGGGGTGGTTTTTTCGATGAATTTCTTCATTTCCGAGCTCAATCTTTCGATTCCACCACTCTCCATTGCGTTCACGATTTTTTCCTCCTTTTTCATCTGTTTTTTAGACGCCATTTTTAGGGAAATAGACAGACTCAGCCCCACCTCGTGGTTGACGAAATCCGGAGCTAGGCGAGAATTAGTGTTTTAAACGGGGAGTAGAAGGGTCTACACAAGTATATGTTTTGGGACGAAAATGGGGATTTTTTTTGCTTTCAAACATCAATTGAAGTCTTGAGAATTGATTACAACATTTGCCTTGTCTCTACCGCATCCTCTCCCCCAGTTATGTCATTTCTCGCACATCCGCTTCGTCTATTAGAGTTTGGCACAGTTGTATAATTCTAGCTTTTTCCGTGAGGCGTCATAGTTAGGGGGTGTACGTGTAGCAGTATGTTTTGGAGGTCGGAGTTTTGAAATTCTTATTTGGGAGTTGAAACCGCGTCTTTCCGGCCCCACGTATCCGCCCAAATGACCCATTGACCGAAAAGTGGCTCTTTCCGGGATACTCTGGCCCCTTTCCTTGTCCTGTGCGTCATGCAGCTGATAGCAATATCCGATTATTGGGTGGTAGTGGAGGGTGGTGGAACTTGTGTAATAGTCGTAAATATGGGAAACAAAATTGTTTCAGTTAACTGTACGCATGATTGCGGTCATTCTGGTGTCCTCCCCTTGCCCACAGCTTCATTTCCAAGCCTCATTCGTCTCATCACATCTCGCAGACACGGTTCAACAGACTCTACAGCTTGAGTTTATTTGCGTTATATATCGCGGTGGTGAAGTATATAAGAGGGTGTATCCATAGCGTTTTAACCCTTTCAATTCACTCTATTTCACCACATCCACAAACCAAAATGGCCCCCCCTCCTATGAAAGCCCTGATTGCTGTCACCAGCTACAACGACTCCTTCTACCCCGACGGAAAGAAGACCGGCGTGTACTTCACCGAGGCCTACCACCCCTTTGTCGCCTTCTACGCTGCCGGCTTTGACATCCAGTTTGTCTCCGAGACCGGCTCGTTTGGCTACGACGAAAACTCCATCGACCCCAAGAACGTGTCCGACAAGGAGTTGGCGGACCTGCAGAACCCCGACTCGGCCTTCTCCAAGACCGCCGCCAAGATTGTCACTGCCGACAAGATCAACGCCAAGGAGTACGGCATCATCTACTTTGCCGGAGGCCATGGCACCGTGCACGATTTCTGCAACGCTCCCGGCCTTACCAAGATCGCCTCCCAGATTTACTTCAACAACGGTATCCTCGCTGCCGTGTGCCACGGCCCCGCCATCTTTGACAACCTGATTGGCCCCGACGGCAAGCGCCTCATTTCCGGCAAGACCATGACCGGTTTCCACGACCAGGGCGAGACCGACATGGGTCTGGACGAGATTCTCAAGCAGCGATCACTGCCTACTATTCGACAGATTGCCGAGCGAACCGGCGCCAACTACGAGGCCCCTCCTTCTCCCTGGGAGGACTTTTCTCTGTCTGACCAGCGAATTGTCACTGGAGCCAACCCTGCTTCTGCCACTTCGGTTGCGATCAAGGCTATTAAGCTGTACAATGAGTTGTAGGCCGAGTGACGAGTCTGCCACGACGAGCACAATAAGTATTAGAGAGATCAATGTATTATATGGTAATATTGGACAGACAGTAGTATTGTGATTATATTCCAAAGACAACAGAACGAAACAGTACGACGAGAACATAGCAAAGTAATGTGTTATGGTAATAGTGTGACAAAAAGACGAAAGAATGTGACGAGAATATTAAAAGAATAAGGTAATACGAGTATATGGTAGACGAACAACCGACAGTAAACGAGCAATCAACAGCAGACGGCAAAAGTATGTGCCCTTGGTTCGAGCCTCAGTTCTCTCACCGCGACTCATGGAGAGAGTGCGCCAAGGAGTACGTGCGGCGTCAGCAGCCGGGAGCCCGGTTTGCTCCGCAGCTGAGAAAAGTCGGCGTGGAGGAGTTTGGACCGTTGATGGAGCAACAGCCCCTGGACGTCCAACGTGTCTCCACTGACAAGGTCCGCGACACCGTCTACACCAGTAGCCATGGAATCCGAGTCGATAAAAGCTCGGATCACTTCGATCACCTTTTCAACCAGGGGGATGAAAGTTTACAAGTATGCTGGTCAAGGCCACCAAGTCGGGGGAGTCGTTTGTGGTGGATGGAACCGATGAGGTGGTAGATGGGTTGCAAAAATGTGACATAGATTGTAATTGATTCATGTAATATCCGTACTATAGCTACAGTAGTGACCATGACGAGACTCATCTTCGATATGGCAGAATGAAACGAAGCACTCTATCATTTGCAGCAGAAATGACATCCTAGAGATAAAGATGGAAAGATGGAAGATGGAGAAACAGGAAGTTCGATTCAAGCTTGATTCGCATCAGTGAATGTACTCCAAAATCAGTAGCAAATGTCACTATATAGTTAGCCTGCTGGATTCAAATAAAGTGGTCCAACCGAATATTTAAGTAAAATATCGTATGGTACACGATGTTTGGAATCGTCTTCAATCAAGCACAAATGGAACCCGACAATCTCAGAAAAGTACGGTTTGTCAGCCCTGTTTCTTCCACACAAACACAAGACGAAACTCTACCAGAAGACGTCCAAGAAATTCTCGACTCGGTCACAACTCCCCATCCATCTCCTTCTTTCGATACTCTTTCAGACGTTTCTGACGATGACGTTTGCATCATTTTAGTCACTGAATAAGCTCTCAACGCACAACTAAAAGAAGTGTGAGCTATAAACCCGCTCAGATGCATTCTTTCGTTGATTTCGGCTAAACTGAAACAAGTCACTTCTCATTTCCTCCTCTACAACCCGAATTATGACGCAGAAATTTTAAAGGACGGAATTTTGATTCTGTACCCGAAATTTACACTTTTTTCACAGTTGCCTGGCTAGCTCAATCGGTAGAGCGTGAGACTCTTATGCAAGGTCATCTCAAGGCTGTGGGTTCAAGCCCCACGTCGGGCTTCTTTTTTTCTTTCCTTGAAGAAGACATTCGAGGACAACCGACTGACTCTCCTGTATCAGATTATCGTATTTGTATTCTTTTTTTTTTAGTGCTAAAATATTCTAAAATCAGACTAAGAAAGAGTTTATGTAATACTGTGTAGACGGTTGGAAACGCGACCACATTGAAATCTAGCCAAAAACCAAACTTGAATACCAAAATGAATAGGACATGAAAATGAACATTTTGATACCATGTGAGATGATATTCTATAAAACTGGAGAAAAATACACCAACATTTTCTATATGTTCCGCCGACCGTTTTCGATTCTGTAACCTTAAGCTGTTTAAGGTTCTTGCTGCCCCATCGTTTTTAACCATCCATCATTGGGCTATTGTCAATAGTGAATTTGTGTGAATTTTGCACTGTAGATTTTAGGGAGTGATGGGTATCTCCAGTTAACATTTCTTCGACGATTTGACAACTACATCGATAGCTAGAGGTGTTGTGTTTTCAAAAGTGTACTTGAGAAAAGTACATTTACAGTTGTAATAATGGGAGTTTTTCAACAAACTGTCAAGTAATTGTAACGATTAGGGAGAGGGTTGATATCGTACAAGTAAGAAATACATTTGAAAAAATACTCAAGCACAAGAAGCACTTTGGATGGATTTCAGTGAAATATTCCAATTTGTACAAGTACTTGTACTGTAGAGATCCCCGTTCAGTATTCTCCCATTTCCTATGGTATACGCACCCAATATAACCATCATAACATCCCATCAACTTGCTCAATATTGTCCAAAACGAACAAAAACAACGCTCGTAGATTCGCCATCCCGCGCTCTTTGCAACAATGTGAAAACCACAGCCCAAACTCCTCTCCCTCAAATTCCATCCTATACTCCACTTAACCTCATCAAGGCATCACACGACAATGCAACATACATCAACAAAGACATGTTCAATTGATACGTCCTAATCGATACAAACACAAACACAATTGATGCACATTTCTCACAAATTTCTCAGAACTTTTTCATATGATTTTCTCAAATTTATTTGTCAAACCTCCACCATCTTCCAACTTGTTCCATATCAATCGGGGCAAATTAAACTTTACTGATATGATTCAGTAGTGTAGAAGAAACACCATCAAATAGACGTCACGTGATACCCACAATTCTGGAAACACTTCCAATCCTCTTCAGAGTACTCATGACCTCCGTTTTCTCTTTCTCCCGCCTCCAACCACCCTCCTTGTGCTACTTTGACCCAGTTCTCCAGTCGAGTCACACTTGCACCTCACGTGACTGTGCGTCGTCAAACCTAACCTTAAAAATTATTTCTGCATCGTACATATCAAGCTCCAAGTCCACTCTTTACAACACACAACAAACCGAACTACTTTTTCAATATGAACAAAACGCCTCTGCATTCAGACGTGGCCAAGCCCAAGGGACCTCCCTCGGGCCCCAAGCCGCAGTACCACAAGAAAAAAGCCCCCAACGGAACGGGACTCGGAAAGACGCTCATGAACAGAAAGGCCAAGGAGGGCAGGGTCTATGTGACGGACGCTGGAGAGACGCGATACACAACCGAGGAGAACAAGGAGGCCGGCTGGGTCAAGTTGCGGTCGGTGACGCAGGAGAAGGCTCTGGACGAGTTTTTGGCCACCGCCGAGCTTGCTGACACTGACTTCACTGCTGAGCGACGAGCCCATACCACCATCATCAACACCCACGACAACTCCAACCCTTACTTGTTGACCAAGGCTGAGGCCGAGCGGCTGCGTGAGAAGCAGCTGGAGAACGCAGGCAAGCTGACTGTGCCCCGACGTCCTCTCTGGACTGAAGACACCACATCCACCCAGTTGGACCGAGAGGAAAAAGAGGCCTTTTTGCGGTGGCGACGAAGCCTGGCGGAGCTGCAGGAGAACCAGGATCTGCTGCTGACGCCGTTCGAGCGAAACATTGAGGTGTGGCGACAGCTGTGGCGAGTGTGTGAACGGTCCGATCTGGTTGTTCAGATTGTCGACGGTCGAAACCCGCTGCAGTTCCGATCCGAGGATCTGGAGCTATACGTCAAGGAGCTGGATCCCCGCAAGCGAAACCTGCTGCTGGTCAACAAGGCCGATCTGATGACGGAGGAGCAGCGTCAGGTGTGGGCCGACTACTTCAAGGACCACGGTATCCGATACGCCTTTTTCTCTGCTGCCAAGGCCAAGGAGGAGCTTGAGGCTCAGGAGATGCGTGAGGAGGCCCAGTCAGTGAACAAGAAGAAGGTGGTTGACGATGACTCTGACGATGAGGTTTCTGCTCTCGAAAAGGAACTTGCTCAGTTTGTCCCCAAGGAGGAGTCTGAAGATGAGGAGAGTGATGAGGAAGAGGAGGAAGAGGAGCAACAAGAGACTCCCGCTGAGGCTGGCGATATTCCCGCCGACGCTCATGAACAGGCAGAGGCTACTTCTGCTGCCAAGCCTGACACCGAAAACATGCACTACTCGGTGATGGCGACCCCCACCTCCATTCTTTCTGTTGACCAGCTGGAGCAGCTTTTCCTGGCTGAGGCCCCCGCCCCCATGCAGCCCGCTCCCGAGGGCCAGGAGCCCCGTCTCAACATTGGCCTGGTCGGATACCCCAACGTGGGTAAGTCTTCCACCATCAACGCCCTGGTGGGATCCAACAAGGTGTCTGTTTCCGCCACCCCCGGAAAAACCAAGCATTTCCAGACCATTCTGCTGTCGCCCAAGGTGATGCTGTGTGATTGTCCCGGTCTGGTGTTCCCCAATTTCGGAAACACCAACGGAGAACTGGTTTGCAACGGTGTTCTTCCCATTGACCAGCTTCGAGAGTTCACTGGTCCTGCTACCCTCGTTTCTCGACGGGTTCCCAAGTACTTCCTGGAGTCCGTTTACGGTATCAAAATCTACACCCGTCCTGTCGATGAGGGAGGTCTTGGCTACCCCACTGCCACCGAGTTTTTGGTCGCCTACGCCAAGGCTCGAGGATACATGCGAGGAGCGTCTCAGGGCAACCCCGACGAGTCCCGAGCTGCTCGATACGTGCTCAAGGACTACGTGAACGGAAAGCTGCTGTACTGTCACCCTCCTCCTGATTACAGAGAGGATCTTGACGACGATGAGGCTGGAATTCTGTTCAACAAGGGTCTTTACACTCTTCATTCGCTTCCTCCTTCGCGTCAAAAGCAGCTTCTGGACGCTGCCGTTCACTCCGGCATCGCTCGAGAGGACTTTGATCTGGAGCGAGATATCGACAAGCTGTCCTTTTCCCAGCACGCTACTGGCGCTGGCGGATTTGGAGGCAAGGGTTTCTCTTCTCTCGGCGACCATTTGGACGCTGATTATTTCGGCAAGAGCTCGTCGGGAGGTAATATGAGCACTCCCTTCCACCAGCGAGGAGCTGCTCAGGGCACCAAGAAGCATTTCAAGGGAAAGAAGGTCAAGGCGAGAAACGCCCGGGGAAACAATGATAATTATGGAGGAACTTATGGCGACATTATTTAAGAGCGAGCGAGTTAAATGATGGAGATGACGAGATGAACGAGATGGACGAGGTGAACGAGCAACCCGAGATCATTGCTTTGCTCGTCCATTGCTCGTCCAATCAGTGATATCGAGTATGAGGGTTACTACAGCAACTCATACTTTTATAGTGCATATAGATTGATGACATGATAATTAAAAATCGTATACGTATAATGCATTCGACAATGTAAATATTCAAGGCGTAAACTCTAAACGGGTTAAGGTTCCAACAACCTCATCAGTTTTGATGGTACAAAAAAGGGATTTTTAATGGGAAATTTGTACGATATTTTGATAGAATGTGAATAGAGGTATTTTAAGATGACCGGTAAAATTTGAGAGCAATTGGGTTAGAAATGGCCAAGTTTGAGGAGTGTTTGTGGGAGATGGTGAACCTTATTGTGGTGCACAGTTGTGAGTTGAGAACAATACAAGAGTTAATACATATAATTAAACGGAGTAAACATTAGTGAATGATTTGGAAAAGAACGTCATAATGCGAAGGAGTGAATTTGGGAATGATGCAGTTTTCAGATTCTATCTGTTCTAGAAGACGAGTTATAGTGTATGTTGTGTGGTCATGGAGTAAAACGACAGATTTTGAACAGTTGAGGGTCATTTTTTAAAACATTACTAAAAAAAAAAAAACGGTTCCAAACAAAACGCACTCTTCAGATTTTCAATACCACATTTCCTTGTCCTGTAACTATACACCCACTGAGAGCTTAGTTAAGAAATACTTTGGTGTTAAACAAAGTTAAATGGATAACTTCAAAACTCCATAACTCGCCCAATGCAAGAGATATACGGAAAATAATTTGACTTGAATCTCATAGACACCACATTGAACACGTTCTTCAAAATGCAGCCAAATCCACCAAATATAAGAGAGAATTGGTGAAGGGTCAAAAGTGCCTAGGCAAAGCGAACCTTAATCTGGTTAAGGTTACGACCGATTCTCTAAAGGTCGGAAAAAAGCTGAAATTGGTTTAATTTGTTGAATGAATTTATGAATTGTGGCATCCATGGTATGAAAATGATTGTAGCAGTGTGCCCCGTCGTTTTAGCTTGAAAACTAAGACTAGTTCAATGATCGAATTGTGGTATTCTTGGAATTAACTGACTGCTCCTACAGCTACAGTACACACCACCGTGGTTTCTGTTAATAGCAATCATTTATATTTACATTGTCAATGGGTAGTGGTGAATTACTATCCATCGACTTCGTAGAGTGTAACAAGACAGTACAGTACTGTACTTGTACTGGTTGCTGGTGACGTTGTCGCTTCGCTCAAACATCATTGCTGTGCTCACCCCTTGATTTCCTCCTTTGTCTTTCTTCCACCAAAAATGGTGGATCCAATTCTCACATTAGTCGATCCCTGATTAATAGCCTCTTCGAAATCAGAGCTCATTCCCATAGACAACTCCAGGCCAGTGATATCCAGAGACTGTTCAAGGGAGTCTCTGATCTGAACCAGGGTGGCAAAGTCCTTGTTTTCCTCCGTGCCCTTGGATTGTTCAATGGAGCCAATGGTCATGAGTCCGGCCAGTTTGAGCTGAGGACACTCCTTGAGAATGTAATCCACCACCTTGGGGACATCTTCGGGATCCATTCCGGACTTTTGCGACTCTCCGGATGTGTTGACTTGCACAAAAACATGGACGGGCGCAGTATCTTTGTACTCGCTCTGTACTCGCGCGTCATTGAGCTTCTTGGCCTTCTTTTCTCCATCCACCGTCTCAACCCACAAGTTGGGGATGTTTTTAGCCAGTTGAGCACACTTGTTGGACTGCAGCGAGCCGATGAAATGCCACTGGATCTCCTGCGGCAAAGTGGCCACCTTTTCCATCAGCTCCTGGACGTAGTTTTCTCCAAAATGACGCTGGCCAAGATCATAGACCGCCTGAATGTCGCTGGAAGGCTTGTATTTCGACACACAGACCAGTCTGGTGGAAGGAGACAGCGCGGAGACGGCCGCCTTGACGCCGTTGTAGTTGTGGGCTAATTCGGAGACTCGAGACATTCGAACTGCGGTTTTCAGCATGTGTTGTTGACAGTGGAGTCTTGTGGGGTGACAGGAATAGAGAGTCATGCATGGTGGGAGTTTATTTGCAGAGTTGCTCTGAGTAGGGGTTTGGGGGAGATGTGAAAGTGGGGGTTTTTTGTATGAAAGGATGGAGTTATTTTTGCATATTTGGACTCTGTAGGATGACCGATATTGAATGGTATAATTGGATTTTTATTCGGAATATGGAAATGCAGTATTGATGGACCCTTTTTTTCTTCATAAGTTGTAACAAATAGTCAACAAATATATAACGTTACTTGCGGTTTCTTAACTAAATATGATGGTAAAGTTTAGATCACATTTAATCGTTTACTAAAGAGGAGGCGTTTTATTGGATAGGTATTAGTCCATCTGGCATTCATTTAAATCACTCAGAATCTCTATAGACTGTCTAGAGCGTGTACCGGTACTGTACACTTTGATATGTCTGATTCGGCTACTTCAACAACTTGTTTTATTTGTACTGCAAGGGGTAGATATTATTATATATTTGTCATCTCCGAGCCGTCCAGAATCTTCTCATTTAGTTCTTTTCCCATAAACTCCCCGGGGCACGATTTTGGACCCAAACTGACGGTCTTTGTCTTGTCAGACTGTATGGGAAGTGTGGATCTTCCAGAGCAATTCCAAACACGTTCTGATCAGATCATTCTGAAAGACTATATCACGGCTCTCAATAGTGACAGTCTATTGGTACAGTACTCGTACGTATCAAGTGCGCACACTCGAGCTACCAGTACATACTTAACGTGTATATAGGGACAATGAAATGTAGAACAATTGTGAATGGAAACCCTCCAGAAAATACTGTCTATTGGTAGTTGATCATTACTGCACACTTCTGATGGCATTTGCTACTTGTACTGTAGATACAGCTTATACAACTTCTCCTAAACCCCTCTCTAATATTCCACCTTCAAACACACTGTCCAACACTTTTGTTAAAGTGTGTCTTTCTACGGTACTCGTTCGGTACGGTATGATACAGTACGGTACAAATACTGCACCCCTACACCTACACTCAGTTCAATCCTCATACTATTACAACGACATACTTTTCCTTTTCCAGTGACAGGTTGTTTTTTTCTTCGTATCACTTGCGCTTCGCGTGCGCACTCTCCGCTCCTCCGTGCAGGCATATCGCTCGTTTTCGTCTCGCTTCGCTCTAAACTCCCTCCGCTTAGGCAGCCACCTTTCTCTTCTGAACATTGGCATTCTCTCTTGCCTGCTTGACCACCTGCAGAACGTCGGTGACGGACTTCTTCCACACGTCCAGTCGCTGGCTGATGAGCTCCCAATCGGCCTTGACAACAGGACCGCTCTTCTGGGCCCGGTGCACGGCAAACGACTGCTTGGTCTGGCTCAGACGGCCCTCCACAAGCCCCGCTCGGATCGTGTCAATCACCCACAGCTCCACCGACTCGGGAGAGACGTCCAGGGTCTTGGCAATGACGGAGTACTCGAGCTCGGCAGACTCGGAGGCCAGGTTGGCCAGAGCAATCACTCGGGTCTTGGCCAGCAGCGCCTCGCCGTCAAAGTCGTTCTCCTCAATGAGGCTCTTGCCGTCACCCTTGATCAGGGCAGACAGAGAGGCCACGTTGCCGCTTGCCACCGTGGTCAGCAGCTCGAACAGACGCTGTTCTGTGGTTTGCAGCTCGGCGACGGGCTCAAGGGCCAGGATGGCAGCAAAGTCGTGCACGTGGTCAGACTTGAGCGCCTCCTGCACCAGCTTGCATGTCATGGGGAAGGTGGAGGTCTGGGTGTTGGACACGGCGGCCACCAGCAGAGCCAGGGCCTTGGGCGACTCGTCCAGCTGCACCAGCGCCGAGTAAATCTTGGAAATCAGCTGATCCCGCACCTCGGCCTCAACCTGCCACGTGTTGATCCAGGTGACGGTCTGGTCGGACTTGAGCTGGCCAGCAAGAAGATGCAGGTTGCCGGTCTCCTCGGCGGTAGCCAGGGCAGCCAGCAGGGTCTTTGCGAGCAGCAAATCGTCGTGTGCGCTCAGCATGTTGAACAGAGACGCCTGCACAGCCACCACGGCCTGGCCGGCAGCAGCAGGACCGTTGAAAGATCGAGGCAGGTTGCTGTGGCCGGAAATGGCAGCCAAAACAGCATCGACCCACTCAAAGGTCTCGGAGAAGGAGAAAACGTGCAGAACCAGCTGCCACACGGACTCAAACTGGGCCTCGGAAGACTTGTTGAGCACAGACAGCTGCTGAGTAATCAGCTCAAACACCTTGGGCTCCTCGCCGGCACCCAGGGCTCGCTGGCAGTTGGCCTCCAGCTCGTCGCAGCCCAGAGTCTCCATGTACGCGGTCAGCTCGGCCACCAGGTCGGCCAGAGAGCCGTCGACAACCATGAAATTGATATCGGACATGTTTGTGTAGGTTGGTTGTGTGGTGATGGTGGTGGCAGCGGTGAAATTTTTGGCATCCATAGAGTTATGGTTAGGGTTTGGGTAGGACCGTTGGAGCGGTTGTTTGTGGGGGTTTTTGTGTGGCATGAGGGTGGGATGGGGGCGGATTTGGATGATTCACGGAGTTTTAATACGACTGGGGTTTTTCGCCGTTCATTTCGCGTGTTTCTATGCTGTTTTATATACCCCTTTGTAGACTCTTCTTTTGGATCGTAATGTTATCACACACACTTCTGCACACGCACACTTGGGGCTTGGGAGTAATGATTTTTATATACTTTTTTTTTGGGTGGTGAAAATTCGACTGAAAAATTCGCACAGTGAACAGGGCGAGCTGTCTGGGGAAGGAGAGGTCTGGGGGGAAATCTGAAGAGTGCATTGTGTTTGAAATTTGCGATATAGTGGGCGAAATGGTGTCGGATTTGTCATTGGCAGAAAAACGCTCAAGTTGAAGAGCGTCCTCTGCGTGCTTCTTTTGATAGGTGTCGTAAACGGGAATAGAAACGAGCAGGTGACAGTTTCCTGGAAACGTTCTACTGTACCGCATTGGAGTATAAACCCGACACTTTACCACTTACAAAGGCACTTGGAAAAAAAAAAACCCACCATCGCCGTTTTTGTTGGAAATCGCAAAACCTCCATCGGTAACAGAGCTCGCAAGCACGCTCAGATCATCCTAAAATATCCATTCAATACATAATACAAAATACATCCCCTGTTATTAACTTGGCAGGTAGAGGCTGTAGTCCATCGCCTGCTACTCATCTAACCGTAGTTCAACTGTAGTTGTAACTCCGCAAGTAAGTCATCGTAGACTCCGTCAACCGTCAACCCCGCCAACCGCTTGTCGTAGAATCCTCAGAGAGGTCTACAAAAACTTATCAGTGAACCGATCCTTGGACCGAGTAGCATCGAGGAACAACGACTCGCACTCCTCAACATCCTTGACCTCCACCACTTCTCGTCCCTCGCTCTTGGCCAGCACTCCAGCAGGAGACAGAAGCTGCAGACCGTATCGCAGAGAGGTTCGGGCGCCGTGCTGGGCCAGAGCGTCCAGAGCATCCTCGGAGATCTGCTGCTGCTCCACCACCGCTCGTTTCTGGATAATCGTCTTGATTTCGTCCAGAGAGTAGGGCAGGGTTCGCACAATGAGCAGCCGATCAAGCAAATCGGTGGTGATTCCATGGGGGGACACATCATCGTCGACTCCTCGAACTCGAGCCATGCCTCGGTTAGACGCCAGAATCACAATGGGCGAGATTGTGGACTCCAGAGCCCGGTTGAGGTAGGTGAAACACTCCACGTCCAGCATGTTGACCTCGTCGATGAAGAGCACTCCAGGCACCAGCTCAGCCACTCCCTGGTCAATGTACGACTGCACCTTTTTGTTGACCTCCTCGCGCAGCTTGTCGGTGATTTCCGTCTTTTTGGGCTTCATCAGCGAGCCCATCATGGACATGACGTCCTGACCTCCCTGGGGTCGTGCGTTGGCCACATCCAGATCGTGCAGCGTCACGTCCTGCACAATCTCCTTCTTTTTGTGCACCTCGCCCTTGGGCAGCGGCACGTACTCCTCCGTCTCGAGATCGAACTCGGTGGCGTACGCGTCCGAACGTCCAACTCGTTTCACCGCTCCAGTGTTGGCCTCAATGTAAATGACATCGCCAACTGCCACCCGCTCCTTCTGGATGGACTCGTAAATCTTGGGGTCCAGGCGCAGCTGCTTGGTGCCTCTGTAACTCTTGAGACCCACCACCACCGACCGGATGGTCTTGCCGTATCCTCCCAGAGGGTCCTCGGCCTCCTCGGGCGTCAGCTCCGTCACCTCGCCCTCGTAAATGTCCTTGGTCTCCTTGATTCGCAGACCGATTGCCCGTCGAAAGTTCTCCATGAGCGCAGCCGTCTTCTTGACCTCGGCGGAGAAAATCTCAGAGCCCACAATGGGACAGAAGGGCACCTTGGGGCCGAGTTCTTGCGATACAGCCAGTGCCAGGGCGGTTTTTCCGGTTCCGGGACCGCCGGCAAGCAGGATGCCACGTCCGCTCATTTTGCTGGCTCGAATCAGGTCGACCACCAGTCCAAGAGCCTCTCGAGCCTCGGTTTGGCCCACAAACCCAGCATCAATGGGCTTGGCGACTCCCATTTCGTTGAGGCCTAGGCCACGGATGTGTGTGTGGGCGGCTGTGCGCGTGTCTCGCGAATTGCTCTTGATTTCGTTGATTTGCACCATGGTTGTGGGTAGTGTGCTAGTGTGCAAGTGGTGATGCGAGCGCTGGGATTTTTTTGGTGCATGTTGGAAAGTTTAAAACGGAGGAGAGCAGTGGGTAGGGTAACTGATGGGGGTGTTGTTGGTGGGAGAAGGAGAAGAGGTGGGGCTAAGGAGATGGGAGAGGATGGTTAATTCGGTCACGTTTAGTCGGTTTGTGTAATTTTTATTTCTCCTTCTGTGTCTCCTGATGCTGCTTGATACACTGTTCTGGGTGTTGTAAATGTTATGGGTTGTCCAGTGTGATTGCTAAAGAGGCACAGTAGAGTTGGGAGGAGAAACAGTTGGGATGAGGTGTGAGTTTAGTTGGGTTTGCGAGAGAGGTTAAGTAAATGGGAGGAAGATAAGGAGTGTCTAGGAAATGTTTGAGATGGGTTGTAAACAGGGTGACTTGATTGATATAATAAATCACCAATTCTGAGTACTTTAAAAAAAACATTCATTTCAAAATCTTTACTGTGCAATGTTTTAAAGAGTATCTTGTAGTTTTCTTTGAGGCACCCACTCAAGTAAAGATAGTTGGCTATCTAGGGAGAAGAGAGCCAAAAAGACCTCCTTCAACTTCCGCAATATTGCAGCTATGAAGAAACCGATAAGTGCATTAAATTCCGCGTTCAGTCTTATTTGAAAAAAACGACTTTCATTTCCCAAATACCACTCCCTTAGTATTGTACACACACCCGTTTTTCCACCTCTAATAACATTAGAAACGCCTCTCAACTCGTCCAAAAACGGTCAAAAAACGGTCAAAAAAACGGTCTAAAACGCCATTCTAAGAACTACCCCAATTCAACGCTCCTCTGTTACAGTATTCAACTATCTCCCTGTTTGCCACCTATCTCCTCTCCTTTTTTCCTTCCCTCTCACCTAACCCACAACCGTTGCGTTTAAAGTTTATGCACGGTCAAAAAAATATCCAATCTTGAAATCTTTTTTTTTTGTCGAATCTCAACTTCCAACCATAACCCAACACACCATGGGAGCTGAGGAACAAAGCAACAAGGAGCATCGTACGTCGCGAGACAAGACGAAGATGGCCAAGGCCAAGCTTCACGCCAACGGGTTCAACGCCAAGGCGTTTGCTGTGGCCAACCCCGGAAAGCTCGACAGACAGGCACGACGGTCCCATGATCACAAGGAGAAACGGTACCATGCTCCTATGGTCGACCGAACCACCGAGGACCCGCCGCCCGTCATTGTGGCTGTTGTGGGTCCTCCTGGAACCGGAAAGACGACTCTGATCAAATCTCTGGTTCGAAGATACACCAAACAGACCCTCAACGACATCCGTGGCCCCATCACTGTTGTGTCTGGTAAACGGCGACGGTTGACGTTTTTGGAATGCAACAACGATCTGAGCAGTATGATTGACGTGGCAAAAATCGCCGATCTTGTGCTGCTGGTGATGGACGGCAACTTTGGCTTTGAGATGGAGACCATGGAGTTTCTCAACATTCTGTCTCCCCATGGATTCCCTCGAATTCTGGGAGTCACCACTCATTTGGATCTGTTCAAGAACCCCGCGACGATGCGTGCGTCGAAAAAACGACTCAAGACCCGTTTCTGGACCGAGGTTTACGCTGGAGCCAAGCTCTTTTACCTCTCTGGAGTCATCAACGGCCGATACCCCGACCGAGAAATCCTCAACTTGTGTCGATTTATCAACATTATGAAATTCCGACCGCTCAAGTGGCGAAACGAGCATCCGTATCTGCTTGCCGACCGAGTGGTCGATATCACCCATCCTTCCCTGATTGAAAAGAACCCCAAGGTGGACAGAAAGGTCACTCTGTACGGCTGGGTGCACGGAACTCCGCTGCCTTATGTGAATGCCAAGGTGCATGTGCCTGGTATTGGCGATTTGATTGTCAAGGAGGCTGAGCGTCTTCCTGACCCGTGTCCTACCCCTTATGCTGTCAAGATGGCTGAGGAGGCTGCCATTTCTGCTGGAGCCAAGCGAAAGCGACGTCTGGACGAGAAGCAAAAGTCCATTTACGCCCCCATGTCTGATGTTGGTGGAGTCTTGATGGACAAGGATGCCGTTTACATTGATGTTGGATCCAAGTCGTTTGTTCCCGGAGAAGAGAAGGGACTGGGAGAACAGATGGTGACTTCGCTGCAGACTGCCAAGCACGGTCTTGGAGAGGCCGAGCGGGTTTTCCGACTCTTCAACGATCAGGAGTTTGATGATGCTCTCGAGGAAGATATTGACGATGAAGAGGAGGACAATGGAGACCATGGCCGGACAGGTATGCGAGCTGGACGAGCCACTGGTAAGATTTCTGAGCTGGAGGACGGCGCTGAAGAGGAAGACGAGGATGATCAAAACGAGGAGTACGATTTCCAGGAGTCCGATTCGGACCTGGAGCTTGGAATGGATGACGACGAAATTTCGCAGCTTCGAGCCCAGGCTTTGGACGGAGCTTCCAAATTCAAGAAGCAGACGCGACGAAGCTGGGATATCAACCGGGTCATGTACCAGGACGACGTTTCTCCCGCCGATGCCATTGCCAAGTGGAAGGGTGAGTTTGAGGAGCCCGAGGAGGATATCGAGGCGGAGGAGCAGGAGTTCTTGAAACGGGCCGAGTTTGTCGATAACTCTGGAGTTGATTCGTCGGTGCCCATTTACGGCGACTGTCTGGATACGTGGACGCAGGAGGCGATTTCAGCGCTGTCTGATCGGTTCATCACTGCTGTTTTTGATAAGGACGGAAACGTGATTCAGGACAAGGACGATGGAGAAGGAGGCGAAGGAGATGACGAAGATGAGGTTTACTCTGATTTCGAGGATATGGAGACTGGCGAGAAGTTTGTTGGTGGTAAGAAGGCTGGTGGGGATGCCGACGAGTCTGAAGATGACGAATCTGGAGACGACGACGGAGAGGACTCTGAAGAGGAAGCAGCCCCCATGTCTCTGGCTCAACAACGTGAGGCAAACGCAGCCAAGAAGGCCAAGCTCAAGAAACAGTTTGAGCAGGAGCAGGGTGATGATAGAGAGTTTGGCGCTGAGGATCCCGAGGACGGAGAAGAAACGTCCTGGTACGATCTCGAAAAGGCCAAGATTGCCAAACAGCTGGAAATCAACGAGGCCGAGTACAAAGAGATGGACCAGAACACCCGAGATCGAATCGAGGGTTTCCGAGCAGGCACTTACCTGCGTCTGGTGTTTGAGGGAGTTCCCTGTGAGTTCATTCAGCACTTTGACCCTTCGTACCCTGTACTTGTTGGAGGTCTTCTGGCCAACGAGGATCAGTTTGGATTCTCTCAGGTGCGAATCAAGCGTCATCGATGGCACAAGAAGGTGCTCAAGTCCAACGACCCTCTCGTCGTGTCTCTTGGATGGAGACGGTTCCAGACCATTCCGCTGTACTCCACTTCGGACTCTCGAACCCGAAACCGACTGCTCAAGTACACTCCCGAGCACATGCATTGTTTCGGCACCTTTTACGGCCCCCTGGTGTCTCCCAACACTGGTTTCTGTGCCGTCCCTGCCGTGGCTTCTACCAACAAGACGGGTGCCTTCAGAATCGCCGCTACAGGTACTGTTCTGGAAGTAGACGCGTCCGTGGAGATTGTCAAGAAGCTCAAGCTGGTAGGACACCCTGCCAAGGTGTTCAAAAACACGGCCTTCATCAAGGACATGTTCAACTCATCTCTGGAGGTGGCCAAGTTTGAGGGAGCGTCTATCAAGACTGTTTCCGGTATTCGGGGCCACATCAAGCGGGCTCTGGCTTCGCCCGAGGGCCAGTTCCGAGCCACTTTTGAGGACAAGATTCTCATGTCTGACATTGTCTTCCTCAAGACCTGGTACCCCATCCAGCCCCGAAAGTTCTACAACCCTGTCACTTCTCTGTTGCTTCAGGACAAGGCCAACTGGGCCGGTATGCGACTGACTGGCCAGGTTCGAGCCGAGGAAGGAATCGAGACGCCTCTGTTGGAAAACTCCAAGTACAACAAGATTGAGCGACGAGAGCGACACTTCCAGCCTCTCAAGGTTCCTCGAGCCATCCAGTCTGGTCTTCCCTTTGCTGCGCAGACCAAGAACGTGGCCGATCCCAAGAAGCGAGACTACTACCTGCAGAAGCGGGCTGTTGTTCTGTCGGAAGAGGAGCAAAAGGCCCGAGACCTGCTCAAGAAGGTGGTCACGATCCGAAACGACAAGGAGCGACGAGCCAAGGAGAAGTGGACGGTGCAGCACGACGCATACGAGAAGAAGAAGGCTGCGGCCGAGGAGGAGCGAATTGAGCGAGAAAAGACGAAAAAGAAGGAGTTTTTCCAGCAAAACAAAAAACGAGGAGCGTCCCAGGGAGGAGGAGATGGACCCAGCAAGCGACGAAAGTAGAGTGGGATTGTGTGTTAATGAATTTATATTAGAAGATAGTCATGAGCTGTGCTGTACAAGTAGATGGTGCTGTAGTGCGTAACGATGTTGTCCATGTTAGACGTTAAACATGCTTCTTCCACACACGTAGAGATTATAGATGAGCTACAGTGTCCTGGATAAATCTCAGGGAAATTCTAAAAAGTGCATTCGACGTTAAATTTCTGGTTAAGTCTTGTATTGTACGGTAATTACCGTACTCTCTTCACACAGCGCTTTCTGTTCGTACTGTAGTCGTATCACGCTCTAGTGTCTTCAAGTAGTTAAGGAATAGCTTAAAAAAAATGGGGTGTTTTTTCTTCTGTTTGTTTTTTGCTTGGTTGACGTTTACTTGACATATCTATACTGATGGAACCAGCCCAACACACCAACGTAAGATGTGAGAAAAAGAAAACAACACTCCGACTACTGTACCAACACCGAAAAAAACTACACCTCTTTAACAAATAGTTTCAATCGAATCTTTGCAAGAGCTTCTCAGAGAGTGTCTTCTGTTCCGATATGAAACCTTTCTCTTGAACCATTCCTGTAACATCAGACTGTTTAAAATTGACTTGAGCTTCGAAGCAGTCAACATGAAATGGAGACAAGTGTTCCCCAGGTACGAGTACATTAATCAAACACAATGGTTACACAAACACAATGTTATACAAACACAATGTTACACAGACACAACGGTTACACAAAACCACTGTGTCTTGCTCCACCTGTTCCATAAATGTGTGGCCAGAGTCTTCTTGGTTTAGAGCTCCACAAAACGTCTCAGACCTTCATCTAAAATACAGTATGGTTCGAACTAACATGCCCCAGAAGTTACAACAACCAATCAATACAAGCAGAACGCTTCACTTTTCATTTCTTTTCGTCGTTCTCATTTCTTTCTTTTGATTCATTTCTTTCTTTTGATTCCTTTCTTTCTTTTGTTTCATTTCTTTCAGTTGTTCATTTCTTTCAGTTCTGTTCATTTCTTTCTTTTGTTCCCGTCTCTTCTCTTTTCCTTTCATACCTCAGAATCGTTATCTGAGACAGTCATGGGTTGAGCAAAGTCATGGGTTGAAAGTGGCGCTAATTACTACAATGGGTACGTACATACAATGCGCATGCACTCGCACACTCGCGTGAGCGCACCTCGTGCTCGGTCAGTGAAATAATTTATTCCTAAACATACTGAGACAGCCATCGGATACCATCACCGTAGCCCTGTCGCATGACAATAGAGCACATGAAGAGCTCAATGGGCCGGATGTTGCCGTCAAGAGGGACCTTGCCCTTACCAGTAGTCTGGTACAGTCCAAGGGCGTCCTTGAGCTCGAGCTCAGAGACGGCCTGGGGCATATCAATCTTGTTTCCGAGAATGAGGAAGGGCACAGTCTTGAGCTGCTCAATGGCTAGTAGAGAGTCGAGCTCGGCCTTGGACTCGGCAAATCGAGTGGGGTCGGCGACATCGACCAGGAAGACAATGCCGTTGACCTCGGGGAAGTAGTCCTTCCACACTCGTCGGGCCTGGATATGGCCACCAAGATCAAAGGTTGTGAATTTGCAGTTGCCGATGGACAGCTCCTCGGAGGTGGGGTGCACAGTGGGGTTGGAGACGGCCATTCGGTCGTTCTTCAGCATGTGCAGGAGTGTGGTCTTTCCGGCGTTATCGAGACCAAGGAAGAGGAGCTTGGCGTTCTTGTTCCATAGTCCGAGAGAGGACAGAACGTCGTAGACTGGGTTAGTAAAGCAACGAATGTGCGAATCAGCAAATGTGCGAATCAGCGAAAGCGCGAATCAGCAAATGGGCACATCAGCGAATTAACAAATAAGCCAGTCGGCAGGTGAGCGAATACGGAAATCAGCGAATATCGTTCGTTGAAAGTGAATTTGGTCGTAGAAGGTCATGTTTAAAAAAAAAAAGAGTGGCAATCAGTCAAAACCACCACAGCAATGAACACGTCAAGGTGGCAAACAAAGCAACAAACACAAATACAAACCCAGCTGCTCAACTCGCTTGCCCTGTTTGTATCCGTTGTTCTCAAATGTCTGCTGTCCATCCCCTGCCCACAACACCCCCCCATGTCACTCTCACGTTCACGCCACTGATCTGGTGGTTGTGCTTCGTTCTCCGTCGCAATCACCGTCCTACCACATGGCTCAAGTCGCATCCTGCGCCACAAACGCCCCGCAATTCCAAATACTCACACCAGTTGACAATCCACATGATTAGTAGTTGGACGAGTTGGACAGCGTGTGATGATAAGTTGGTGAGGTGAGGTGGAATGTAGCAAAAAAGGTTAAGCTGGCTGGCTTCACGTGCATGAGCTAGGGGTGGGGCTGATTACGAGTGTATTGTTTGGTCTTGTGGCCATAGATATAAAGCCGGTATTTGTGTCATATATCTGCAACTATGTTTGTGTCACTTGTATACAACTTTCCGCTCCCCTCGTTTCCCTCCACTTATCACTATCTACCACCTCCCTATCGTGTTGAAATTGGCTGACACGTAAAACCGAAGGTAAAACGTGCAGCAGAAAAGTTGGGTCAAACTTGTCTTAGGCGTTGGGACATTACGTGTACGTTGCCGTAGCTTGTAGCTGGAGAAGTGACGATAACTACCTGGTGCAAGTACGTACTTAGCTAGAATGAGCGGGGGAACGAAGATATATATATTCAAAATAAATTGAGAGCAATTTACACAAATACCAACACTTCCTCTTTCTTACACACGATCCGTCCTCCCTTACAATCACCGTCATCACCGTCATTGTCTGATCCCACCACCACCACCAACCTACTCCCACTTACCCTACCTGACGTAGAAGTACACGTATGAAACTCTCTATTACTCTCGGTACTACACCATGAAGCTCGAAATCAAGGTGAGTAATTGAGCGGGGGAAACGTGTGAAGGGCAAAGGAGCGCATTTGCGATGGATTGCGAGGCGTGTGGATAGTCTGGAGGCTTTTTTTGGCCCGTTTCTGCGACACTTACGTGTCACTCACAACATGGACAGAGACACTCGATCATCACCAAGTTACCACACAGCGCGTCGGTGTGACACAGAGAGGGATATGGGCTTGTCCGTGGATGTTCTCGGATTTTGTTCACCGACGCCTTCGTTGATGTCGTGGTCCAGAGTGATGATGTGGCATGTCTGTTGGTATGGTGGTAGATCATGGTTATGGCATTAGGTGATGTGATGGTTGACGCTAGTCACAAAGTCGAGTCATACATCCTGTTTGTGTTACTCTCACTCGTCTGTGTTATCTTCTGTGTCACTGTTCACCCATGACCGTTGTCATACGCTGTTTCGCATAATGTTGTCCACTCGTGACCTACGGCCACTCTTCCCATGCCCGTTTCCGTACTAACCCAGCGACACTCCCAAACTCGTTCCGACCGAGTCAAGGGAATCGATTTCCACCCCACCGAGCCATGGCTCCTGACCACCCTCTACTCTGGTGTGGCCCAGATCTGGAACTACGAGACCCAGACGGTGGTCAAGAGCATTGAGGTGGCCGACGTGCCTCTGCGAGCCGGCCGATTCATTGCCCGAAAGAACTGGATCATTGTCGGTTCGGATGATTTCATTGTCCGAGTCTTCAATTACAACACTGGCGCCAAGGAAGCCCAGTTTGAGGCCCACCCCGACTACATCCGTGTCATCACCGTGCACCCCTCTCTGCCCTACGTGCTCACCGCCGGCGACGACATGTCCATCCGTCTGTGGAACTGGGAAACAAACTGGACCATGGAGCGCCAGTACCTGGGCCACAGCCACTACATCATGTACGTGGCCTTCAACCCCAAAGACACCAACACATTTGCCTCCGCTTGTCTGGACCGAACCGTCAAGGTCTGGTCTCTGTCAGGCGCGTCCACCGTCTCGCGACCCAACTTCACTCTGGAGGCCCACGCCACTGCCGGCGTCAACTTTGTCGAGTACTACCCCGGCGCCGACAAGCCCTACCTCATCACATCGTCCGACGACAAGACCGTCAAGGTGTGGGACTACCAGACCAAGGCATGTGTGGCCACCATGGAGGGCCACACCAACAACGTGTCCTTTGCTGTGTTCCACCCTGATCTGCCTGTGATCATCTCCGGAGCTGAGGACAACACCGTCAAGGTGTGGAACGCCAACACTTACCAGCTCGAGCAGACCCTCAACTACAGCTACGAGCGAGCGTGGTGTGTGGGCGTCAAGAGAGGCTCCAACCTCGTTGCCGTCGGTTTTGATGCCGGCGCTGTCGTTCTCCGTCTCGGAAAGGAGGACCCTGCCATCTCTCTGGACGGATCTGGAAAGATGGTCTGGAGCAAGCACGGTGAAGTGTACTCCGCGCAGGTCAAGGGCGAGGATGCCAAGGACGGCGAGTCGCTGGCCCTGGTGCCCAAGGAACTGGGATCCGTTGAGGTCTTCCCCACCTTCCTCCGACACTCCCCCAACGGCCGTTTCGTGGCTGTCGTTGGTGACGGCGAGTACATCATCTACACCGCGCTGGCATGGCGAAACAAGGCCTACGGGTCTGGTTTGGACTTTGTCTGGGCCCAGGACTCCAGTGAGTACGCTGTGCTTGAGTCCCCAAGCTCCGTACGAGTATACAAAAACTTCAAGGAGCGACCGCTTGGCCACGTGGACCCCAACTTTTCCGTTGAGGGTATTTTCGGCGGCACCCTTCTGGGTGTGAAGGGCCACGGCTTTGTTGCCATGTACTCGTGGGAGACTGGCCAACTGGTGCGACGAATTGACGTGGAGGGCGTGACGGGCGTGCACTGGTCCGACTCGGGCGAGCTGGTCGCCATCACCTCTGCCGACGCCTTTTACGTTCTGCGATACAACAAGGACGCCGTGGACGAGGCCGAGGAAGTCGACGAGGACGGCGTGGAGGAGTCGTTTGAGCTGCTGCACGAAATCTCCGACTCTGTGCGGTCCGGAGAGTGGCTGCTCGACTGCTTCGTCTACACGTCGTCTGTCAACCGTCTCAACTACCTGGTTGGAGGCGTCACATACACGGTCGCGCACTTTGACAAGGCCAAGTACCTGCTGGGTTTTGTCGCCAAGGACTCGCGCATCTACCTGTGTGACAAGGACGTCAATGTGTCGTCATACCGACTGTCGGTTCCTCTCGTTGAGTACCAGACGGTTGTTCTGCGAGGCGATGTCGAGCTGGCACAGTCGGACTTCCTCTCCGCCATCCCCGAGGAGGAGCTGTCCAAGGTGGCCAAGTTCCTGGAGGCCCAGGGCTTCAAGGAGCTTGCTCTGGAGGTGAGCACCGACGACGAGCACAAGTTTGATTTGGCTCTGGCGCTCAACGACCTGTCAGTCGCCTCTGAGATTGCCGAGCGGTCGCCCCAGGACCATCGATGGAAGCTGCTTGGAGACGCTGCCACCGCCGCCTGGAACTTTGACCTGGCGGAAAAGTGTTTCAAGTCGTCGTCCATCGCCGAGGTCGAGTCTCTGCTGCTGCTGTACTCGGCCACTGGAAACCGAGCTGGCATGGAGTGGGTCGCCGAGAAGGCTGCCGACGCTGGCAAGTACAACGTTGCCTTCAACGCTCTGTGGTCCATTGGAGCCGTCAAGCAGTGTGTCGATCTGCTCAACAAGACCGGCCGACACTCGGAAGCCGCTCTCGTGGCTCTGTCGTACGGAAAGGGCAATGTGGAGAAGTCTGTGGGCCAGTGGAAGGCCTCCCTGGTGGCCAACGGCAAGGACAAGATTGCCGAGTCCATCTCCTCGCCCAGTGAGGAGCCCGACAAGTTCCCCCAGGGCAACCTCATTGACTTTGAAGACAAGGCTGAGGAGAAGAAGGAGCCCAAGCTGGGAGCTCCCGTCGAGGTTGCCAAGGACGGCGACAAGGTCGAGGCCGTCACCAACGTGCAGCCCGAGGAGCCCGCTGCCGACAAGGTGGACGAGTTGGCTGAGGCTGAGGCTGAGGCCGAGGTTGAGGTCGAGGTCAAGGAGCAGGAGGAGGTGGACGAGGCTGCCGATGCTCTCTAAAGAGCTTGGTAGATGTAGAAATAGGTCATGTTAAATAAGTATCATTACATATGTATAAAATAGCAAGAGCAGCGAGGAGCTGTCGGCTGTAGATTATCGGTATTTCCATTTGTTGTTGATTTTTGCCTTATTTTTTTTGAAATTCACGATATTCAAGTTGTTGAACCTTAAAATATTCCAACCTGATAGTTGACTTTGAATTGTTGACTTTAAACACATAATGTACAGACTATCTCAATGAGGAAAAAAGATGGAGGAAATCCAAAGACACTGAAATAATATCCATCAAAATTGCTTCCAAACTGTCTCTTGATATTTTCTCCCCGTCCCCCTCCTCCCCCTATTCAACTCTCCACATTTGCTTAGTAACTTAGGTTCGACATTTCCAGGGTTAGGGCAAGTGTGCTCCCACCAATCAAAAATTGGGTAACTCGGCTTGCAGTGACATCACAGCTTCATTTCACACAACCAGACACACGACAAAATGGCTATTCCTTTTGAGGCATTGCTCCCTTACGGTATCATTTTTGGTGTGAGTATGACCGGCACTTGATATGATGGACGAGATTGTTTGTTTTGGGGCTAGAGCATTGGGGTGACAACAGAAGATTCGAGTGACCTGAGTGACTTGAGATGGTCGAGATGAGAGTGATGCAGATGGAGTGACACAAATGGAATGGTGCAAATGACACGAAGAGTGCTAGAACGGTACAAATTGCATTCTCGAGGTGGTCTTTGGGGCTCTGGAGAGGTACCTAGGGGTGCGTCTATGAGTGCTACCACATTGAGATTGTATCTTGGATCGTAAGAGATTTGTTTGAAGTGGTGTTCGACACGGTGGTGTTTTGTTTGCTCTGTTTGTCATTTGGCCTGTTGTCATTTTGTCTTATCACTGAGCTACTCACAACACGGGATTCAGTTGTCTGCTCCAGTACTGTTGTTATGCGCCCGTACCTACGGCCACTTGCTTCCATTTACTAACCCAGCTCCTCACCGCTGGAGGTGGAGCCATGCAGGTTCTCCACGTCTACCGAAACGGCGGCGTGCGAGACCGATTCGCTGTTGACCAGTGGGACACCCAGATGATGGAGCGAGATCAGCGACTCAACGGCGCCCAGGGCCGAAAGCAGATCGACGCGGCCGTTGCCCCCGAGGCCTTCAAGCACAACCACGTGTGGAAGTCCGAGCGACCTCTTATTTAAGCGGTTTCTACTTAGCATGTATGATAACTAGATTGAAAGTGACTGTGCGTAGTCCGGGTGATGATACTGGAAAAGTGATTGTATTTGTAGACATTCTTCTTACTGAAGGGGGTTGTACTAAGAGCCTTTTTAGGCCGGGCAGGATTCGCTGAGACATTGTAGAGGTGTGAGAGAACTGCAAATATTGTACTGTTTCTGGCATTACTTGTGCAGTGAGTACGGTACCATTGAATTCGTGCTGTACAATACCACCTTACAGTACAAGTACAGTACGTACCACCTACCGGTACTGCAGCTGCTTCTACTGTACAAGTTGAGCGTCATACACTCCCTTTTCCTATCCCTCGCCAAAAGGGTGGTTCCAAGGTCAGCAAATATGAAACCCGTTTGGTCGACCAGGGAGGTCCCAGTGGTATCTGATGGTGCTATGGCATCCTGGTTTCTTCGGGTGTAATCCGAATGCCCCCACCATTGCGGAAATCATGTCCACCATCTTCTATTTTGTTGATCTAGAGTCGCGTTTTGCTCTAACAAGTGGACTCCGGATGGACACGCAGATTGATCTCACTGAAAATCCAGAGAAGATGACAAGACTGTGGTTGTCGTGGGGCTGAGATGGCGCGCCAGACACGCAGCCAATTGGTTCCTAACGATATCATACACATCCAAAGACGTCCCTCCAATCGAAGAAGTGGCTACAAAACGATCCATGACCAGGGACCTGTTTTCCTGCTCAAACTCGGCCTGATGCCGTGCGGTGATGGCGACATTTGCAAGCATTACGAATAAGCCGTGCCATGATGACGCCATAGTGTACGTTCTATAACTGTGTATTCTTTCATCTTGTTTGTGAAAAAGTTCGATAGTGTATAGCTGCCGTGAATGACGCTATCGCTATCTGGCAAACGGCATCGCAATGCGACATTGAAGATGGCCCTGCATATGCACAAGATTTGAGAGTTAGATTGGACCCTCGAGTTCGGTGGAGGAGAGATGTAAAAGTGGCAATTGGGGGGCAACTGGTAAGGTGTTTGACACGTGATTGTGGAGGGGGGAGGTTGAATATGTGTTTAATTGCTCTCGAATTTTTGCAACCCCCGTTTCAGACCCAAGTTTCACACTCCATTGCGAACGGGCTGGTCCTGATAAAGTTCAATAGACACGGCGTCGATGCAGGAGCGCAGGTGGGGGTTAAAATATTGAAAGTAGTTTTTGGCGAGATCTTTGGGTGACAAGCCATCGACTATTTGATATTAATCTGATCACGTGAATCAGAGCTCCAATTTAACACCGTTTTTGTTTCAATTGCACTACTCCCCGTATCAAGTTACATCTCCTGCCCACAACTGTCCGAGTATAGTTCAACGGTGAGCCATTAAGACAAGTCAAGTCAAGACAAAGCGAACCAAGCCATAGTACACATCCGACCATCTTGGCGCACACTTGGCACCCTCGAGGAACCCAATGAAATTTCCTGAATGTAAAAATAAGCAACTTTCCCCAGGAAAGTTTGATCTAGAAAGGCACGGCGCGGTACCTGTGAGATCGCAGAGGGGGTTGTGGCGATTAGACCGTAAGGGGAACAGTGCATACAGATAGTTGTACTGGTACGTGTATGGTGGCTGTTAAAAGACGATACAATTGAAGACTCTAGACGACCTTTACTGTCTCCGTTTGTTCGCCGCTTGACCTGAAGGTTTCATTACTTTACCGTCGTGGAAAGAGCATGTTGGTCAACCTTGAGACTCAACCTTGAACATGTGAATCTGGGGTGGAAAGCGATAGAGAAGATAACAGTGGGTCCAATTGTTACGCTACCAATCAATCGATACGATACCATTCAATTGACACAGCGCCAATCAATTGAGAGTGAACTTTTGTAGACGTTTTGATACCCCCAATTATCCTTCTCCTTCTTCAACCACTCACTCAAGCCACCAACTTACGGATGTCCTTCTCCGCAACTTTCTCCAACCAACCTACACCTCCACCTGTCCCGGGAGCCTCTTACTCCACAAAATACAATGATCTGGGGGCACATAAATACCCACAGCTACGCCGCTCTCAACCCCCATCGCACACTCCTCACTGTCCTCCAACAAGATGAAGTTCTCCATTGTCACCGTGGCAATCTTTGCCGCTCTTGCCTCTGCCGCCCCCAAGGCCCTCAAGCTCGATTTCAACCAGAAAATCAACCATCTCAAGGGCTCTGCTGACCCCAACGGTCTTGCCAACCCCGCTAAGAACCCCTCCAACCCCCAGGCGACCCTGAACAACGATATTGTCGAGTACCTTGTCGACATCACTCTGGGAACCCCCGCCCAGAAGTTCACTGTGCAGATCGACACCGGATCGTCTGATCTGTGGGTCAAGGCTGACGGCTCCCAGGGTGCTTACAACACCAACGCCTCTTCCACTTACCAGGAATACAAGCCCGGCTTCTACATTGCCTACGGTGACCAGACCTCGGCCAGCGGAAACTGGGTCAAGGATACCATCACTGTGGCTGGAGCTTCCGTTCCCGAGTTCATCTTTGCTGCTGCCGATAACACCGATACCGACGCTGTTTTCGGAATCGGATATCGTCTCAATGAGGCCTCCGACTCTCAGCTGGAGCAGGGTCCCGAGTTTGTCTACGACAACTTCCCCATCCGTCTGGCCAAAAGCGGCATCATCAACACCCCCTCCTACTCTCTGTACCTGGACTCTCTGAATGCCAAGACTGGCTCTCTTCTGTTTGGAGCTGTCGACTCTTCCAAGATTGACGGAGGTCTTGGTCTGATTCCGTTCATCAAGAACTCGCCTTCCGACTCCGGAATCAAGCAGTTCCAGATCACTCTGGACTCGGTTGACGTTGCAGGCAAGAACGCCCTCGATGTCTCTCGACTGGCTCTTCTTGATGCTGGAACTACTCTCACCATTCTCCCCACCGAGACCTACTGGACCCTGATCAACGCCCTGGACCTGTACTGGACCGGAGCCATCGGAGCTGTTGCCTCCAAGTCCCAGATCGACCAGTGGACCAAGGACAAGACCCACATCACCTACACCTTCCAGGGCAAGAAGATCAACGTTCCCTTAGCCCAGATTTTCACCCCCGTGAAGGGCACATTTGGCCAGATCACCGTTACCACCCGGGACGGCAGCCAGGAGCCGGCCTACCGATTCCTCGTCGGCAACTCGGGAAGCAACAACGGCCTGACTATTCTTGGAGACTCCTTCCTGCGATCTGCCTATGTGGCCTACGATCTGCACAATGACCAGGTCGGTCTTGGTCAGGTCAAGTACGACGGAGGATCCGAGAACATTGAGGCCATTTCTTCCGGAGGTATTCCCTCGGCCACCAAGGCCCCTTCTACCGTCACTTGGACTTCCGATGAGCCCATCACCACCACCGCTCCCACCCCCACTTCTACCGCTACCCTGGGTGTTTGAATGACTAGAAAACGTGCCTGGAGCCTGTTTCAGTTTGAGATTCTATAATAGTTAAATGTTGTGATTGACTGGTTTTCGTAGTAGTAATACGGATTTAGTTAGACTTTGTTAAGGAAAAACATTGCCCAGGGGTGCAAAAACGGGGTTCCAGATTGTTTGTAGACAGGAAAATCAGGTTATGTGGACTTCCTAGTCATTACTGCTTGAAATATATTAAAATATTCCTCCTTTTGCGTACAAAAAATGGAGTTATTTACACTTTTATCTGAATATATGGGTACTATTTACTTAAGCTTCTGCTGACTCATATTCGGTGCCAAACCACTCTGAATTATCCCTCGATACGACACCCATGTGGAGGAGAGTCACATATTGGAGTTTAAACATGAGACTCTGTTTTGAGACATTCAAAACGGGGAGTGAAAACACAGATATACGAAAAACAAACATCATCAAGCGACTCTTCCGGTCATTTCAAACATTTTGCACTCTTCACTTTTCCCATACCCCTCCCCAACCCCATTCTACACTCCTCCCCCTTTTTTCCCCAAACTTCACCTCCCCAGATTAAGTTTGAAATATCTTCGTGCAGGTTTGAAATCTCCAACATTGTCAAATCAACACTCAACACCACACACAAAAATGTCTCTCTATCAGATGGGAATGAACTCGCAGGAGATCGATCCGGCACGGATGCAGATGGCCGAGCTGGAAATGGAGTCGCTCACCGCTCTGTTCGACTCGTTGATGAACACGTGTCGAAAGAAATGCATCCCCGCCGAGTACGGCGAGGGCGAAATCAACAAGGGCGAGTCCGTGTGCATTGACCGGTGCGTCAACAAGTACTTTACCGCCAACCTGAAGATTGGCCAGATTTTCCGAGACAAGGGCATCACTCCTGGCGACACTCAGATGATCCAGAACGCCTCGTCAAAGTACGCTACCCAGGAGCCCGTTAACGAAGAGTAGAGGATGGTGATTCAATGAAGGGGATGGTGATTCAGCACAGAAGACATGTGTGCTTCAATGACGCTAGTTGAGTTTGATGATTCAAGACGACAGGTTGGGTCACATGAGGAGGATAAAACTTGTATATACAGTAACATTATGATTGATAGAAGTTGTGGTGACAGACGTGATAGTCGTTTCGTCGTTGAGAATCGTTTCTCAGTAGCCGACAGCAGGACTTCTCTTGCGTTTTTGCTAGCGACAACAATCCGCACACGGGGCTGTAAAGTGGATAATCTTGACACCGTTGGAAAGCTCTCGTTGTGCTGATTCCAGCCATCAACTTCCTGTATCTGTATGGTGTCTGCGGAGTGAGGTGGGGTCTTGAGTTTCAATAAGCCAGAACTGAGCAATGCTCGTCCATAAATGACGGCACTGACTGAAGAGACCGATTCGTGAACAATTCCGTTGTGTCACTTGGAAGTTTCCATCGACTATTCAATACCTCCGGTGGTCTAATACGTGTAGTAATTGTATGTCAGTTAAGAAACGCCCACTAGCTCAGTCTAACAGCCTTGGAATCCGCTCTACAGTACTGGTGCTAAACTAATATAGCACCATATCTCGTCTTCTGCACCAGGTCACTGAATTAGCAAGAAAGAAGACTACTTTCGACTACTTTCGCTTTTCTGAAACACACATGGTGCTTCTAGTCTGATGGTTTTTACAACGCTTGTTGGAAAGGAGACTTGCGGAGCTCTTGTTCAGCGCAAACAAAGAATCAAACGTACCAGTACAGCACAGTATGGCATGATTTTTGGCCCCAAAAATGGACGTACTGTTGACGGATCATTTAGTTTGACGGCAATACTGATTGGTCGTACCATGGGACGTTACAATGGGGCACATTCGGAGTATTTATGTGATTGTTCGGGCTGACAGTATTCTTCTTTCGCACTACACTCCGCCAGACACTGGTTAATTCACTAACAGACTACCGCTACAAGAGTAAACCATTTTTTTCACCGGGTTTTCAAAAACATTGGCGCCTTGAGACGGGTGACTTGGTGGGCTCCGAAGCCCCCAAAGGGATAAATGGGATGAATTAGCTCCTGCTATCACGTCTTTCTCAGCCGCTACCAGCAGGATATTATTATCGCCAATATTATCACCACACGACTGGCTGGAAGAAAGGCTGCACTGTTTTGGGTTGAGCAGTTAGGAATGCACGAGACGTACTGTACCAACAAACATGTCTAACACCCCACACAGACTCACGGTACGAGCCGTGCATTCCAGCCCCCACACTTGTCCAAACATCAAGGATATTTACTCCTTAGCCAAGGTCGCATCAACTGACTAGAGCCCATTAATTTCCTTTTAGCGTCTTCTTGGGCGTGCCACTAGGCAGGTGACCTGCGATACAGCTGAGCAAAGGCGCACGGTAGCATGAAACGAGGAATGAACAAAAAATAAATGCCCTTGTTACACTGGTGCGATACACCATTGGTGTGGTGCGTGCGCTACTGGAGTACACGCTACAGTAGCTGTTGTAGTTGTTCTCGTAGCATGTACAATGGTCTGTAGTCTGGCTGTATAGCATCGTAACCAACCCCCTCATACGAGACAAAAATGCATACAATAAAAAAACAAAGACAATGACACGACCAGTCGACTGTTGGAATGTTGGAATGTTCCAGGTGTTGTACGCGTTGGGTTGGCGTATTCACGTGACTTGTAAACTCCTTCTTTAGTTGACAGTTTTTAGTATGATTCAGTTTTGTTGCTCCGTTTTGATGACAAACTACAATACAGTCTAATAAGTCAATATATTAATTAAGATGCAGAAACTCTTGACCGTCGTCGGAAAAAGTCCATAACCTTGCGGGCGGTCGAAGAATGGGTAGACTCGGCCGTGCTCACCTGAGACACCGACACCTGTCTGTTTTGGCGCTGGTTCATCGAATGCGACCGGTCGAGCGCGGGCGGCTCTAGTATCTTTCGAGACGACGTGGACGGCGTCGTGTTGCCCACCTCGTGAGAGTCCACGCTTTCCTTGGAGTAGTTTGAGAAAAAGGAGAACCGTTTCTTGGACGACTCGGTCGCGGTGGTTCCCGACGATGACGAACCTCCCTTGCTCTCCTTCTCCTTCTCCTTCTCCTTCTCCTTTTCCTTCTCCTTATCCTTATCCTTGTTGTCGTTGTCTAAATTGTCGCCGATAATCTTACCAAACAGCTTGTCGGCTCCGTACGAAATAGAAGCCACTCCTCGTCGATGCGACCGGCTCTGGGCCTTGGGAGCCTGCATGGAGACTGGTCGAGGACGCGAAAAGTTGGGAGCTCCAGGATTGATGGCACCTGAGGGCGCCGTGGGAGCTGCAGTGGGAGCTGCAGGAAGAGGTTTGTCCAGAGACGTTCCAGAAGAAGACGCCTTGGACACCTGAGACACCTGAGACACCTTGGACGCCTTGGACTCTGCAGAGACCGATCGAGAATACGGTCCAGATTGTCCGGGCACCTGATCCGAAACAGGCAATGCTGGAGAAGGCATGATAGTTGTATCAGGGTCGACATCTCCCACCTCCTCTTCTTTGCCAGCCACATCTGCAGCTTCCTTGTCGACAACCTCCTTGTCAGACTCATCAGCCACAGCTTCCTCTCCACTCTCCATGCTGGCCACACTGTTTCTATTGGACCAGTTGGACAGAGCCACCTGAGAAGGCGAGTTGCGGAACTGGGGAGACGACAGCTCGCCCTGGACCATGGAGTCCGAGTACTTGACCTTGGGCAGCGAAGACTGCGGCACCAGGAAAGAGCCGCTCTTACGTCGCTCGTCGAACGAAATCTGCGACTCGTCAGAAGATGGACGTCGGAAAAACGTCGAGCCAGCGGTGTTGGGGGTCACCAGAGACAGAGGGACAGGAGTCTGGGACGTCACGGGAGTCACCGAGTTGGCTGAGCCAGGCACAGAAGCGTTCTTGTTGACCATGTGCATGTATGGGAACGAGTCTGGGGGCTGCATGGACGTGTTGTGAGTGGGTGTAGGCTGGTAAGAAGTAGGTCTGGGTTTTCGTCCGGGAGGCAGCCGGGTAGAAGACACCAGAGGTGAAGGGGGGTCTTCTGCTGGGGTAAAAGAATGTTGCTCTAGGACAGGAGCCGGGGGAGCAGCAGAACCAGCAGAGGACTCTGTCTGGGGAGGAACCGAGGGCAAATCTCTGGGTCCAAGATCGTCATTGTCAGTCTCCTTGCCCTTCTCACTTCTCTCCTTGACCTTTGGAGAGCTGGGAGGAGTGGGCTGCTCGGTGATGGTCCCAATAGAAGGCTTGGGAAGATCAAACTCGAACTTGGGCGACGTGGGAGACGCGCCTGGAGGCGAGGTGAGCTGAGCAATGCCCGTGTAAGTCGCCGAACGCGGAGCTTGTCGGTTGTTGGGGGCTGTGGTGGTATCTTCGGGAATGTTGAGGGAGGCAATGGATGTGTTTGCCTGGTGGTGCTGTGGTGCTGAGGCCGGGTTGTTCGCAGCAGCAGCGTATTTGGCGGCAGCAGTAGCAGCACAGGCTCCGTTTCCTGCGGTACTGCCTGCATTGCTGCTTCCACTGGCGCTAATGGGCCGTGGGCCTGATGGAGGTGCAGGAACAGCTCCAATCGTCGACTCTCCTTGTCTCTGGATAGGCTTGGAGTAAACGCCGCCAACTGAGTGTCTATTATTGTACGAAAAGTTGGGGATGTTGACGCCCGAGGGCTTTGTGAGACGCGAGTCAAAGGCGGGAGCGCCCGATGTGAGCTGCACAGAGTGCGAACGAGGCATGTGTGTCTTGACAGGTACAGCCACCTTGCCCACGGCGTCCTCCCACTCCTTGGGGGTGATTGCCAGGAACCGCGAATGAGGGGCCAGCCACGAATGGTACCGGACATCGTTCAACGAGATTCGTTTTCGTGGGTCGGGAACCAGAATGCGTCGCAGCAGGTCTCGTGGCAGCGGAGGCACGTACTCGGGGAACGTGAGGGCTGTTGTGGTGATGTACTTGTACAGTTGGGTGATGTTATCCGAGTCCGGGTTGGCCGGGTCGTCGTCATACGGCAAGTAGCCCGAGAGCATGGCGTAGAGGATGACTCCGCACGACCAAACGTCGACTTTGCGGCCTGTGTATTTTTGGTCCGAAACCACCAGTTCTGGAGCCGCGTAGCAGGGAGAACCACAGGAGGTGGCCATGAGGTCAAAGACGTGGCCATCAGAGCCGCGCGAAAAGGTGTTTGCAAACCCAAAGTCGGTGATGATGATGTTCTTGTGTTTGTCCAGCAGCAGGTTTTCCAGCTTGAGGTCCCGGTGGACAATGCCCTTGGAGTGCAGGTAGTGGACTCCTGAAACCAGCTGTGCAAAGAGACGGCAAGCAGAGGCCTCCTTGAGGTACTTGTGGGTCAAAATGTGGTCAAACAGCTCGCCGCCCGAGGCGTACTCCAGCACAATGCCGATATAGCGGTCGTTCTGGATAACCTCTTCCAGCCGCACAATGTTTGGGTGGGTGAGGATTTTGAGAGCGTTGATTTCACGGTGGACCTTGGCCTCGCGGTTGGAGTTCGGCGGCACCGTTTCGCGCTTGATGAGCTTGATGGCCACCTGTTCGGGCTGCTTGCCGTCCTTTCGCCAGCCGATTTTCACCTTGCCGAACTCTCCCTCGCCGAGCGTGGAGCCCAGAATGTAGTCGCCGAACCGGATTTCGCGCGATTTTTTTTGCCGAGACATTGGAGTGCTGTATCTGTGTGCGATGGCGGAGGCGTGGTTTGTTATGGTGGGTTGAGCGGGCGTGTAGAGGTCTGTGTTGTGGGTGGTGATTCTGACAACAACAGATCACGGTACTCGCAGTGGAACTGGTAGTGTAGCAGTGTGCAAGTGGGGTTTGTGTACAACTCCGGGTTGTGGTTGGAGAAAAAAAGTCCGTCGTCGCGGAAAACAAAGTGTCGTGAACCCTTCCAGGTGTAGCTAGCTATCACAGGACAGAGGACCAGGAGGTGTTTAACACTGGCGTTTTTGGCAAAGGGGTAGACAAAGTTTAATTGTGTGGTGCGAAGTAAACAGACGTCATGTTTGTTTGTGCAGCCCCTATCTATACAGTCTAAAGTCAAAGTGCGCCAGAGTGGTTTGCAACCTGTAGGCCGCAGTAGGAAGTGATGTGTCTTGATATTCCACGGCCGTACAGGGGTGTGGGCGACGAGGCGATGGAGCAATGGCTGTGACGATGGCTGGTCGACACGGACGCCACCGGAACCACCAGCTCTGTCGTTGCTACGCAACGCGTCCAATCAAACTGTAATAAAACCGTGTACGGGACCTCAGCTGCTATCCCAAGCGTGGGTTTATGGCGGAAGCAAGTCTTTTTCAGATGACCTATTTTTTTTACCGTTGAGTCTTGCCCTATTTTTTTATTATTTTTTTGTCCTTTCCCTTTTTCCCTTTTCCTTTTTCCCTTTTTTCCCTTTTTTCCCTTTCCCGTCTTCCATTTTCCACGTCTATTTTGTATTTCATTTTTGTATTTTTCACTGTACAAGTATGATATAATAACAATAACTGAGGCTGTACCAAACGAGCTGTACCGCCCACGATATGGGAGGACAAGAGATACGATTGCTGGCTGATTGTGGAATTCTCGCCACTTCTGTATATCGCACGCACTCATAACCTACCCTCACTCTCTGCCATCGCCACCTCATCTCATCTCCGTCCTCGTTACCTCCACTCCATCCCACTATAATTAGATAACGTTTGGGAGGTGACCATGTTAGGGTTAAGCTCCGGCTGTAGGTTTGCTGAGCCATATAAACTCAGCCCTAGACAAAGTTTGAGCGTCGGAACAACAGAGGGTGTCAGGGGAGGATTTGGGGGCGGTAATAAGTGGATTTTAGCAGATGGAATCGATTCGGACGTGTCTTTGGGCGGCACGGGCGTCTGGGAGCAGTTTCCACCCCCAAACGCCATCTCAGCACGCTCTACAGACCCTCAAACACCCCCTGCATGCTGAAACAGGGGGTGCATGGAGAGCGACCGCCGTTCACCGCATTCTCTCCTTCACCTCCGCCACATGGCCGCATTTCACCAGAACAACAATCGAACAATCGACATGTCCTTTAGCAACGAAACCTAACGAGTTTATATGTATAACAAGTGCATTGTTGGCGAGAAAAAGAATTGGTTGCATTCTTGACTGTACCGCATCTCAGATCTCAAGGCGGCTGTCCACTGTGTACGACAATGTACGGTGTTCTCTGGTGCGTACAGTGCTACTCCGTCCGTCTGGTATCATGACTGTCTCAGCCGTTTCAACCCGATACAACCGTGTGTATATATAAACGCTGGATCTTCACACTGTACACCGTCGTCGCTGTTTCAGCAACCAGGAACCCCCCTGTTGATCGACAGGATTGCGTGGATCCTGCCGGGAACATGGTACAGTACATCAAGTCATGTGATAGGCGACAATGCAACAATGGCGATACACTACGATACAGTATAATTTACGGATGATACATGACACGACAAAACACGACATGACAACTGTACAGCACGGATACGAGCATGTATCTAAACTGTACAAGTACGACATGTCTGAACTGTATACGACATGTCTGGACTGTACGACACGATACAAATCGTTCTCAGGGCGTTTTTCTTGTCTTGTTTTTTTTTCTTTTTCTCTTTTTTTCGCATTCCAATATCACACTAACGCAGCCAAGATTACCCCAGACGGCCGCTAGTGACGTCACCTAATTTCCTACCCTCCATTCTGGCGGCTAGTCCGTTTCACCAGCATGGTTCCGGACATGCTCCAGACACGTGTAGCGGGGTCAAGGGGTAATTAGTAGTCACATGGGAGGGCAACGGTTGCCCGCTTAGGGCGGATGATGGTGGTGTTTAAAATGAGGCTTGTGGATTTTAGCAGCAGGGTTGCTGGTCCAAAATAATTTCCACCCATTTTTTTCTTTATCTACATAATTTTCACCTATTTTTCAAAATAATTTCCACCAGCATTGTCTTTCTCGATAGATATTTAGAGCGGTCAATAGTGACACCTCAAACGCACAGCACCAGTGCCTGGTAGCGCAGTTATAGCGCTGTTTCACTGACATGTGGCTAGTACTATACTGACACATTTACTACTGCACCATCTACATACCACACCAGCAGCTGCACCTCCTTCACCCACCCTTCTCACCCTTGATGGAAACATCCCTGGCTAAGCCTTGTGGTGGTGTTTAATTAATTAACATCTGGTGACTGTGTTTCAGTTGCGAGCCCTGCAGGCGTCTCCGAGCCTTGTTGCGGGTCGCTGAGCCTTGTATCGTAGAGTTTGTGACTATTGAGTCTTGGTATCTCTTGACCCTGTCTTGTCGCTACTTTTTTCCAATTGCAATTGCAGAATATATTTTTTAATTTAGTTGACACCTCATTCTCTAAAATGCTTCCATCGCCACATTCCATACTAAGACAGCTATTGCTTGACACGCGTCAGCAGGATGCATCTAAGGAACCGCCGTTGGAACACAAAAAGACATCATCAGAAATAAAATGGTTGGCACACTAGCCAGCTAACGGTTCACGTGATACCTCTCGCACTCTGGATCATCTCCAAAAATACGACAACCTAATTTTCAGCCTTGCAGGGTGCATACACAACAACATTTGGGGGGCAAAATACAAAAAATGAGAGCAAGCCGCCGGGCACAGTGCAGAAAAAAAATACTCGTGAGAAAAGACAAAAAGAAAACACTCCGATACCGGGAATCGAACCCGGGTTCTCCGCGTGAAAGGCGGAAGTGATAACCCCTACACTATATCGGATTTGGCGCTGAGATTTGGGTTTTCCAGCCGGTTTTGAAGTCGAAAAAACGCCAAATATTTTTGGCCCAACAATCCATTAAAAATGGAGTAAATTGGGAGTAATTGTGAGAACGGTCTTGAGTGATAAAAAAAATGTACTCCACAGGGTGTATGAAGACAATTTTCAAAAAGTCGAATATTCACCGAGTTGTAGACCCTCTTTCATTACTTGACTTTAGTTAAGGTTTGACACTTTTAAACGAGACTTTTATTGAACCAACAGTCATATTTAGGGTGTCTCTAAAACTCTCGATTCTCAACCGATTGGCTAACAAATTTGAACATCTGCTTAGTGATGTGCTCTCATCATTCACACAAATTCTTTTGTCTCCACCACCTAGTCCACACGAACTGTCGTCCACCCCCATCTCGCTCCTTTTTCCTCCTCCCAAACTCTAAACGCCAAATCACTTTTACACGCGTCTTTCTCACATCAACCTTCTCAACACCACCCTCCACACTCAATCAACACCAAAAATGTCGCTCTGGGTAGATAAACACCGTCCCAAATCTCTTGATCACGTGGATTTCCACCAGGACATCTCCGACCGGTTTTCCGCCCTCGCAGCTACCGGAGATCTGCCCCATCTGCTCGTCTACGGCCCCTCGGGAGCAGGCAAAAAGACTCGAGTCATGGGACTGCTCAAAAAGCTGTACGGACCCAGCGTGGAGAAAATCAGCACTAAATCACACAAGTTTGTCACACCGTCGAAACGAGAACTCGAACTGGGCGTCATCTGCTCAGCATACCATCTGGAGGTGACGCCCTCCGACATGGGCAACAACGACCGCCTGGTCATCCAGCAACTGCTCAAGGAAACGGCAGAAACACAACAGGTGGACCTCAATGCCAAGCAACGATTCAAGGTCGTGATCATCAACGAAGCCGACTCCTTGTCAAGAGACGCCCAGGCTGCTCTTCGACGAACCATGGAAAAGTACACGAAAAACATCCGTCTCATCTTGTTGACCAACTCCACCTCCAACATCATTGCACCCATTCGATCACGAACACTTTTGGTGCGTGTCGCGGCTCCTTCCGAACAGGATATTGTCAATGTGCTTGAAAAAGTGGCATCCAAGGAACATGTTGATCTGGAAAACACCAAGACTCTGGAGAAAATCGCTTCCCATAGCGACCGAAACTTGCGAAAGGCACTACTCACTCTCGAGACTCTCTACACCTTTTCCGGATCAAAAACCGTGTCCGAAAACACCCCCATTCCTACTCCTGACTGGGAAATGGTGATTGGACGAATCGCACGAGAGTTGGTGTCTTCTAGAACCCCAGCTACATTGTTGGCTATCAGATCGCTCTTCTATGAGCTGCTTTCGCATTGTATCCCCCCTTCTACAATCTTGAAAGAACTCACGTACCGTCTGATTCCCGTGGTTCCTGCGGCTCTCAGAGTCGAGCTCATTTCTGCTGCTGCCACTTACGAGCATCGATTGAAGTTGGGTGCAAAGTACATTTTCCATTTGGAGGCATTTTGTGCTAAGGTGATGGTTTTGTTGGAGCAGTAGTTCGTGGAAGAGCGTTCATGAAAGAGCGAAGCGATTGAATGAACCTGACGAATGAAAAAAATGCAGTTCCAGTACAAGCACGATACAGCTGAATGGACTTGTGATTTACTTCATCCAATGACGCAGTTGAACTCATGAATGGAATTTATGGCATCAAGTTTGCCTTGAACTTGAACTTATGGAACAGACTGGCATACATAGGCATACATAGGAGGATATTGAATAGATTTTTTATTGAGCATTGTAGATCAACAAAGGCTTTCAATGGTACTGGTAACTACCGGGTGACTGTACGTGGTCTGGTACTGCGAGTGTTCTGTGGAGCTTTGCAACTGCTCAGGTCTCTCACAAGAACACAATGTTGATCCAACTTGGTAACACAAGCAGTTTCGAAGCATGAACATCAAACAGACGTGATCTATACAATTGGGTAGGGTGTGTGGTTGCCCTAGTTCGAACCCTACAAGGCACAGACACATGCCTCAACACATTGTCTGTAAAAACATGTGTAGGAAGCACAAGGATGTCGAAACGGAAGCAAATGGACATACATCACCACTCGGACGTCTCAACGGCGCCGCATAAACCCCCGTCAGTCACAATACTCACCCATAAAGACAGACAGTCTACCACTTTGTAACAAGTATCGTACTTTGGTAACAAACAGGTGGCCAGCCGGTATGTAGTCAAAGAACGCAAGTTATCGTGTGTCGTCGGTTTTTGGTCGTCGGTCCCTTGCCGTTCGTTATATTGTACCGTTATGCGTGTGCACATTCTGTCGTGTGTTAGTCATCATTATCCAAGGCTCCTTTACCAACCCCTCTGTCCTCTTAAAAGCGGCATTGTCGCGCACACTTAGATCGCAAATCCGAAACTTATTGGTTCATCATGTCAAGACAGCCTGACTGTTCATCAGCACCCTTTTCCCACGGGATCACAGGACACCCCACCGCAAGCAGCTGGTCATGCCAAGAGTACGTCGGACTTGCGCGGTACAAGTGGACAGTACTCCCTAACAGATCATTTCCCGGGTACCAAATCTCGGCCAAACTGTCACATGAGGCTGGGGCTGCCTTCCAAAAGCAAACCCTTTTCCTCACCACTCCCCAAGCTCCACCAGAATTCAAACTAACACACATGAGAAATACTCATCTTTTGCGGTAGAGCATTGCTCTGGACGACAGGACAGCAGAGTCCAGCGTCAATGTAACCAGGCGAAGAGGTGGTAGCGTAAACACCAGACGTAGAGGTGGTGGCGAAGACACCAGGCGCAGAGGTGTTAAGGCAATAAGAAGGCATCATGGGGTATCTGTGTTAGTTTGAAACCTGGGAATGACACAAAGGGAAAAGTGGGAATGACACAAACAGAAGTACTCACTTTCGACGACATAAACCCAGGGAGAGGGTAACAGTAGAGGAAGGGAAGCCTGTAGATGAGGTGGTATCTTGGCTTGGTATCCTGGCTCGGTATCTTAGCTCGGTGGCTTGGCTCAGTGGCTGGTATCTTGGCGTAGTGCTTGTCTTGGGTTGCTGGAGTGATGGTTAGGAAGAAGAGAGGAAACAGGGGGAAGACCTGTATATATAGACAAGGTATTGCTTCTGTGTAGCCATTACCCCTCACGGTTAACTCATTTAAGGTAGACCCTAAAAATAGAAGCACATTTAAGGTGGACTCGAAAATAGTGGTGTGCAGAACCCTGCATAATCTTAGTGGACATTCAACTAATAAAATAGTTGTGTAAAGAATCAAAAAGTGAATAGGGAGGTAGCAACTCTTTAATAATACTTTCCATTTATACTGACCACTCTTTCAGCACCCCCGAAAACATTACACTGACTCGTGAACAACTTGAAGACGATAGAATACCATGGAACGTGGTAGCCATTTGACAGCAAACACAACGACAGATTTTTGTGTTTTATCTCATTACACACTTGTATAACTAATTCTAGAGCAATTTGGCGGGGTTTTTTTTAATTCTAGCGGTTTGTTTGTTTTTTTCTATTCTAGGGTTTTTTTATAATGGGTCACGTGACTTGTTATTCTCTGTATCATGTTTCATCGACTTTTTATGCCAGTTGCGGCCATATCCTGGTGAAAATACGGCTTCCCGTCCGATCAGCCATAGTCAAGCACCAGAGAGCCTAGTTAGTATTGTAGTGGGAGACCATACGAGAATCCTAGGTGCTGCAATTCTTTTTATTTTTGCTCCTTATGCCTCAGTCCATGTTTTGGGGCCAACCTCATCGCATCTTGTCTGTCGTATTTTGATCATGAAACCTTAATATCGATACTCTATGCTGAGGGTTTCCACGTAAACGAGGTCTAATACAAAACAAATTGTTATTTTTAAATACATATAATTGTTTTCTAGAGCTTGAGGAACATGATGATCTATTAATCTCTACATGTTTTAGTAGTATTTTCTCAATTATTATGGTCTGCAAGCTGAATTGTTCCATTTCCACAAAACCTTAAACCCCAGATATTCTATGCTGATGTTTATACTATATGGGGTGATATAACGTTACATTTTATATTAAAATTTATTGATTAAAGTCTACCATCTTATAACTTCTCTTATTGTAATCATTTATAAATAATAAAATTCCCAACTTATCATATTAAAAGATGCTGTATTTCTTGATTTACACACTTTGACACACTTTTGACACTTTTTTTTAAGTTCACTGCCGTTTTACTTTCAAAGTCTAATTCCGGGGGTTAACGTCATCATCTACACTCCATTAATCATGCTGACAATATAGGCGGAGATAGCGGAATCGATTCTGGAAATTTGCAATCTCGATTCGTGTGTTTCTCTCTGTCAAACATGTACCTCATTCAGAGCAACTTTTATGGATCTCGATGATACCCTGATCCGTTCCAAGGTTGTGAATCGAGCACCATTTTTCGTCCTGAACGAAAATGAAACCGGTCTTTCTTCTTGGGGAGCCTGTGCGCGTGTTTGTGTTGCTCGAAGTCGTCGTCTGGGCAAAATCGGCTCCAAAAAAAGTGCCAGAGAAAGGTCAGCCGACGAGGCGTTCGTCTTCAGTGAAAACGCGGTACTCAAGAGCCACACTTCCCGCACAGTTATAAACAGCATGCGACTGATGAGTGATTCACCTGATAGGGACTAATCCTCAACCATCAACGGTTCTGATATTAAAACCCCTTCCGGTCTGGTTATCCAATTCAAACACCCAGTTAATGTGGCTTTGATGGATGAAAACTCGGAGATTGTACACGTTACGCATCGGTCTCCACACGCCTTGGCATTTGGCTTCTTCGGCCATAAAAGCGCTCTTGTGAAAAACAGGAACCACCGAGAAACGAAACAAAACGTGGATTTGTCTGGAACACGTGAGCCCTCACAACTCCAGCGTCGTCTTGTTGGCGCGTATTGACGAAGGATTCAGTCCCTACTACTTTGGAACTTACAATGGACTTCTGTATCGTCGTCTTGGGCAGCGTTCCCATGTGGGTTGATTTGGAGGATATGGAAAGAGTGGAACAGCCTGGAAAGCCCAAGCCTGAAGAGCCTAAACCAAAGCCGGTGTCTAGATCAGACGTAGTCAATATCGACTATGGTCCTGGTTTTGGACCTGAACGATTTCTCAAGTACCAATTTCGACAGACTCGAAGACAGCAGACACTGTACAAGCCAGTCTACAACATGGAAGGGGCGGTTCCTGCCAGTGTTCTCTTTCCCTAGGACATCAAACATCGAAACTTGAAAAGGTCGTCGAACAACAGCTGGAGGAGGAGAGATTGTTGGAGACTTGTTGACTGCAAAACCCTACATGTGTGATACTCGCGGTGGAGCTGTGCATTTCCATAAAAGAATCAGTCAGTACGACCGCAGAATTGGTCTCGACCGCAGCTTCTGTCCACCAATGACTGAAAGTGAGAAAGACGAGGCAAAGAAAAGATGGAAGGAAAAGAGAAAGAGACGAAAGGTGGAAAATGTACGCGTAGGAGCAACAAGGATGAGTGTCCATTGTTGAGAAAGACAAGGAGCTTACCGATCGGTTGAGACCCCACTACGATGCTCTTATCCAGGCCTAATAACGACAACATTTTACTGCAATGCGTACTTTCAATAAATAAATAAATAAATAACCCTATCACCACTCCAAACCCTGTCCACCATCCACACCATCTAAATCCTCACACCACTCCACCAACCTCCCACTGGCATCTTCAGCTTTACTCACGGCCTTGACACGCGAGTAGTAAATGGGACAATCCTGAGACTCGCATCTGACCTGGAAATCGGCCGAGCACTGCGCACAAATGGTATTCAGCTCGTTGAGGCGTTTTTCTCGGTATCTCAAATCCGAATTGAGCACGAACGTGGCATGTCCAGGATCAGTTTCGCAAACGGTACATAGCTTGGACAGTCCAGAGGTCTGGTTTGTTTTGCAAACAATGCACGAACTCGACACCATGTACGACTTAAGCGTGGTCTGGTTAGTTTTGGCCCGGGAAACCGACTGGTAAAACTCATATCGCCTCTTCTTGGGCATCTCCTCGTACCACTTGAGAGTAGAAGCTCCCACGCAGTTGAAGAACCGATCAAGAGGCGGAATCAACGTCTTGTGGATGTAATAATGGGCGTCCAAAGTGAGCGAGTTCGGGTTCTGAAGAAGCTCCTCGGGAGAAACACATCGGTCAATGAGTCTACTCTTTGGAGGTCCAGCCACAACCACGTAAGGGATACGTTCCCTGTACTGGGGTTCGAATCGCATATCGACCGCCATTTTTTCAGCCGAGATTTTCGCTCCAGCTGGCAAAACGCCTCCTTCCTTGTAATTGCCCAGCTTGACTTCCTTGGCAAAACAGAAATCCTGAATGGATACTTTCCCTGTGAGAATCTTGGTCCATTGTTCGTAGAGATAGGACTTGACAAGTGACAGGTCAGCGGTATCAAACAGAATCCTCAGGGCCTTCTCTTCGATCTTCTGAGCAGCAGGAGTACCGTCTCGACGAACGGTCTCGATTCCCTTGGCGTCGAAAACAGGATACTGTTGTTTCGGATATTCCCACTTGTATCCCACATATCGTTTCTTGGCCACAAGCATGCATGGCAAGTAGACCTTTTCAAACTGCAGTTTCATGGGAGCAGGATTGCAGGCTGTGATTGTGTCTGCAATCTGAGCACCAATCCTGAACGCCTCACCCTTTGTACGGCCTGGTAGACACACAAACAACGAGTCTGTGTCTCCATACACCACCTTGGCATTCCACTTGTCCGACCCGTGAATCACATCGATGCATTTTTCAAGCGTTTCTCTTCCGCTTTGGACAATAGCATCGGCGATTTCAGCGCACGGCATTCGTCCAGAAAACGACGCTGAAGTGTATCCATAAGTGACGTTGGCAACGAGCTTGAGAGCCAGTTGGCGGTTGTGGTTGAGACGCTGGAACGAAACATTGTCTCTGTCAAGTTTGGCAGTGTCTTTGACCATGAACCGGGTCTCGAGAATCTCTCCAAGCATTCGAGCCAGCAAAGAAACCCGAATATGGGGCTTGACAAACACAAGGCCGTTTGGAGAAATGGTCACATCGTCCTGGGTGAGTAACCGTTTGACGAGCGACGGTTTGTAAAACAGTTTTTCCGTGCCCAGAGTGTTTCCATCCTTTTCGAAATCGCTCACTTTACCCAAACATGTCGAATAACAGTAATTATAGGCCATAACCACCGATGGATAAAGCGACTGAAAGTCCAAAACAAGCACAGGACTAGTGTACAGTCTCGATTCGGGCTCCATCACCAAGGCAATACACTCCAGAGCATTCTGTTGACCCACCTGTTCTCTACTGGGACTGGCCAGCATGAAGTTTTCGCTTTTGGTGAGTCGAGCAAGAAAAGACTCGACCTTGTACTGACTTCCACGGGTGTAAACGGACGAAAAGTCGATTCCAACAACTCTCGCCTGTTCTGCAGTTCGAGTCACAATCTCCAGAGTGCTCAAAAGTCTCAGATTCAAGTCGGAACGGCTGCATTTGTACTCCATCAGCAGCTGTCGATCAGCCAAACTGCCCAGACACATTTCTGTCAATGTATCGTGAGTGTAAAACGGAACTCGTTCATGCAAAACGTGAAAAACGACATTCTCAAGCGTGTATTTCAGCAAAGCCACTTCTCCACGAATCATTCGCCACAAATTGAGAACATGTCGACCGACAACTTTCACACCAGACGCCTTTCGGGAGCCCCAAGTGTCGATTTTCGAGCTCATTTTGTGATTGTGAACCCGTCCAAACTCACACACGTGACCTAGAGTCTTGCAGCGATCCATAACGTACCCCCAGGACGAAGCCTGGACCTCAAAACCAGTCAGAATATCAGGATCAAGGCCCTCGGTCATTTTTTGAAGATACGAAACCATGTCACACTCGGAATCAGTGACTTTCACATTGGTAGCAACAAGATTGGTGAAATCAGGACACTCGGCAGAGTTGATAATGACTCCAGAAGGACCATCGAGCATGTTCCAAACAACAAACAAAACGGGATCGACTTCAGGGTCAGGATTCAGACCCTTGCGGGTATTCACATGCACCTCCATGCTCATCACCGTCAAAGCAGTAGACTCGTTCTTGTCCTGAGAAAGCGTGTTTTGAGTGGGGAAAGAAAACTTGGCTTTCTGAGTAGGAGGAGCAATCTGAGAATGAAATAAATCGGCCGAAGGAGACTTGCCTAGCCATCGTAACACCTCGTCACGTGACGGAGGAAGCTTGGCGTACTCAATCACGTTTTTGAGAGCGTAATTGCACGCTTGTTCGGGGTACCCTGGAGCCAGGTATTTGGGCGAAGATCCCAAAAGACGGAAAGTGACACCTCCATGTGTCATTGTATGTTTGGGCACATCGCAGTCACGCGAATAATGGGGTTTAGGGTAGATTTTCTGGGCCAGATTATGAGCATCCAAGTCTGAAACACACATTTCACGGGAGGGAGGTGGTTTAGTGAAGGTGTGTATTGTAGTAGTAGTTGGGGTTGTCTTCTGGTTTGTTGTTGTGTTACCGAAATTCGGCTTGGTCACCTTGAAATCAAGCCCCTTTTGTCTCCTACTAGAACTAGGAGGTGTATTAGTATGTTTTCTGGTCTTCTTTTCCTGAGATAACGAGGGAATATCGTCGAAAGAAACATCAAAAACAAAACTGTCCACTTCCGAAGCTCCCTCGCCTTTGAACATGCATTTAACAGCCTCAAATGCCGTAGGAACGAGGTTGTCGTATGGCTTCTTTGACCAGAACGGAGCATACGACGAAACCGTCTCTGCCTTGCTCACCTTGTCCTCCAGCTCGGCAAACATGTCTGGCGCCGAAAACCACAGATCGCGTGCCTCCTTGGTGGTTCTCTCTCCATAATCGCTTTGGTATTCGCCCTTGTGGAACTTGTCTCTTGTACTCTGTAGGCTTGTCCAGAGCTCCTTTAGCGAATGAAAAGCCTTGTCCCCAGGCTTGCTCTTTCCTCCAATCACCAGCCGGTTCAAAATATACTCTGCCTGCAAGTCCACCTCCAATTCCGACTTGGATATCGTTCCCTCACGTCGTACCGAGTACCTGGAGGCCTCCAACCAGCCACATCCATGCAAATTGTAGTCGCAGAAAAACTGTAAAATGTACGACAAGTGCGATTCGAACACACGCGACTTGTCCCAGCCAAAGACGCCTTCTCGAAACATGTCCACAAGCATACCTGTATGGGACGGGTCCATAACCACAATCTTCAGGTAGTACTTGCTACCCTCATGGTATCCGTAGAACGGCGTGGCTTTGCACAAAACAATGTTGGCCACAAAACTGCAATGGTCCGCCAGCTTTTCGCCACGTGTCCTTTTCAGCCGCATCTGCACATTGATTCGTGAATACAGGTCTGCAATGAACGGCTCCGAGTCGGCAGGACTCAATGTGGCGCCCGTGTAGGGAATGTAAAAGTACTGGAAGACATTGTGGATGTGTGCGCAGCACGACAGACCGTCTGAGGTGCCTCCGAAGATTCTCAGCACCGGAACACGATGTAGCAATGGGTATCCACTTTCGCAAGACACGGTTTCTGGCGTCTTGGACCAGTCCAGCGACCCTGGAGGAGCCATGACATAGTCGATGTAATTTATCTGGATCCGCAGTCCCGACATGTTGTTATTTGTCGGTCTGAGTCGAGTTTGCGGTCCAGTTGTGGGTTTTTGTAATGGTTGTAGATGGAGCTGTTGATGTTGATATTTACTTGCATAAAGTTTACGCGACGTGGTGGCGTTGTGCTGGGTGTGTAGAAAGAGATGAGGGGGGTTGGCGGTTGGTATGGTTGGATAGAAGAGGGAATTTTGAGTGAAACTGTGTTTTCGGATTTTCAGTAGCATGTTTGTGGGGTATTTTAGAGAGGGGCTATAGTGGTGTGTTGTTTAACAATATCATCGCGTAGTATAGAGTGGTTTTTAACTATTTACTTGATGTGTTACATTGATAGACAACTCTGTCAGATTGGGTCCAAAATGGTAAATATCGGTACCATTATGAACAGCTGCGTGTGGAAAGTGGAAATATATAGAAATATTTTCACATTTTCTACTCATAAACCGAATATCAACTCCACCGATTTCTCTTGCTACTTTTCCACCTCCTCCCAACCACCTAATTAATTAACTTAGATCACCACTTGTCTTGACCACCTCACACCATCTTTACAACCAACACCACACATGAACACAATTTTGTCAAATCTCGGACAAACGGCGTCGGAGCTGGCGCAAAAGGCGTCGGTGGACACGGAGGAGATCTACACAGCTCTGGACGACGATTCCGGGTACCAGATCAACGAGTTATCGACGCTTTACGATGATGGTGATGCGTTTGTGCTCGGATTACAGCGGCTCAAGACCGACAAGAACCTCGAGCGTGCGCGGGTGCTCGGCCACAGCTCGGCCACACCCGCAGACAAGCAGGAGCTGCGAAAAATCGGCAACGATCTGCTGTTTGTGCGGCAGTACGAGCTAGAGGTGGACGGACGAGAACAGCAACTGTCCAGTGTGATTCGACGGCGGGAGCAGGAGGAGGTGGAGCTCGAGCGGGAGCGGCAGGAGCGAGAGGCGCTGCTGGAGGGAGACCAGGACTTTACGCCACAGTCGCATGGTCTCAGAAAACGAGCAACAGGAGCCCACCACATGGACAATGAAATCTCGCAGGATGCCACGTTGCAGACCAAGCTGCGGGTGGACGAAAACGAGCAAGACGATATTGCCAACGACGTGCTTTCGCTGGTTCGACGCATGAAGCAGAATGCTGTTGATATGAACACCAAGCTGGCGAAGGACGACAAGATGGTCAAGGATACGGGAGCAGCTTTGGAGTCGTCTTGGTCCAAGATGGGAACCGTGGGGCAGAAGATGAACGAGTACCAGAGAACTGCCGCCATTGGATACTTTTTCTACATTAAGGCGGTGGTTTTCATGGTGGTTGCTGTTGCTGGAGGTATGATTGTGATTCGGTTGTTCCCCAAGTGGTAATGGTGAACAAAATGACCATAGCACTTTGAGTCATGTGAGCTCTCGGGTGCACTTGAGTGATGCGTTCTCTACCCATTGAAGTATCTTGCGATGAACAATGACAGTGTAAATTCACTGCACTCTTGGCGTATTGCTCAACGCTCTACTCCAAGACTAATTTATAGCCTTATGAATATGTGAGGATTGGCGTATGGACGGTAATTGTGCATCGTACAGTTTGTACGCTGTATGAGGGAAGCTGTGCTTGTAGTAAACTCTTCGACACTAGTAGTCTGCCAGGTATCGTACGATAAGTCTCTGCTCCCTTGCAGAAACAGCTATTGTTGAGTGTTTGAGAATGAATGTCTTGGATTATGAATCAAGAGCCTATTTTTGACTCCGTTTTTGACTGCTAATCCCCACAAACTCTCTCCCCCTTCCCAATACTTAACTCTAACAACAAATAGTTAAATAAAAAACTCCTCTGGGGGTACCTATTTCGGGGTTCCGACAATAATAAAGTCACGTGAATTACTTTTATCGATATCCTGCTACTGAGTTCTAAACAAATATCTAACAAAAAATACCCCTTTCAGTACAAATATTCCTCACAATAGACCTTTAAACTTTCCACTTTAACTACAAATACTTACGAGTTTAGTTACCGTTTGTTAAGATTATCTAAAAAATAGAACCCATAAGGAATCTAGCCATAACTGTAAATAAATGCAATCTCTCCTCATACACCTTCTGTTCAGGATCACCATGCTAGGCAAGCTATCGTGATCTCGACCATCTAGCAACGTACACGGGTCGCTCTATCGATGTCTCAGTTGCACCCCGGGGCACATCCCTTTTCAGCCTTTATACAAAGTTCCCTTTTCGACTTCTCAAACTGTCCACACTTCCAGCTCAACCACCAAGGTTAATTGTATACGTAGGTAGCACAACGGTAGGAGTGATGTCAGCAGTTTCGCAGTCAATTGGATAATATTTTCAATGGAATTATTCTTCTTTGGCTCACGTGACCACAGTACACTCCCCTCCACCTCCACCTCCCTCTCCTTCGGACTCCGACGTGCATTATCTACTGCATGTTAAGCGGCTCTAAATATTGACGCACGGCTCCAATCCACCAGTCTTCTCTCTTCATCATCTTCATCACCACAACACTACATTGGAAGATGAAATTCTCAGCTCTCGCTCTAACCTCTCTGGTTGCCTCGGTGACGGCCTCGTCGCTCTGGCAGCAGCATTTCCTTGGAGGCGAACCCCAGGATATTTCTGCCGCCGACATTTCGCTGTGGAAGCAAGTGGAGACCCAGTTTCCTGGCCAGATTGCGGCCAAAATGGAGGAGCTGGAGAACCGGTTTGCTCCCAAAAAGACCACCAAGCGGGGCACAAACTGGATTTCCACCTCGTCCATTAACGGCAACACTCTGAGAGTCGCGGATCCCTCTTCCCTGGGAGTCGACACCGTCCAGCAGTATTCCGGCTACGTGGACATTGAGGAGGAAGATAAGCATCTGTTTTACTGGTTTTTCGAGTCGCGAAACGACCCCAAGAACGACCCTGTCATTCTGTGGCTCAATGGAGGTCCAGGCTGCTCTTCCATGACCGGTCTCTTTTTCGAGCTGGGTCCTTCCAACATCAACGAGGACCTGACGTTGAGCCACAATGAGTTTTCCTGGAACCAGAACGCCTCCGTCATCTTTCTGGACCAGCCTGTAAATGTGGGCTTTTCTCACTCGCCTAACCGAATCAAAAACTCCCGAGACGGAGCCAAGGACGTCAACACCTTCCTCAACCTCTTCTTCGACGAGTTCCCTCAGTACAAGGACCTGGACTTTCACATTGCCGGCGAGTCATATGCTGGCCATTACATTCCCGCCATCGCCACGGAAATTCAGTCCAACAGACACACCAACAACTTCAACCTCAGCTCTCTGCTGATTGGCAACGGAATCACCGACTCTCGAACACAGATTGAGGGTTACGAGCCCATGGCATGCGGAAAGGGAGGCCATCCGGCCATCATCTCTCCTGAGGAGTGTGATAAGATGCATGAGAGCGTGCCCAAGTGCCAGAAGCTCATTGATCTGTGCTACAAGACCAACTCTCGGTACGCCTGCGTGGCGCCCTCGGTGTACTGCGACAATGCCGTGTTCAACTCCTTTTCCAAGACCGGTCTCAACGTCTATGACATTCGAGAGCAGTGTGGAGAGTCTGCTTTGTGCTACGGTCAGATTGAGTGGATCACCAACTATCTGAACCAGGACCACGTTCTGGAGGCTCTTGGAGCCGAGGTGGAGACCTTTGAGGGCTGCAAGAACTCCGTTGGAGTTGATTTCGGCTTTGATGGAGACGGAAACCGGCCTTTCCACGGCGATATCGCTGATCTGCTGGACGATGGACTCCCCATTCTCATTTACGCGGGAGACAAGGACTTTATCTGCAACTGGGTCGGAAACAAAATGTGGACTGATGTTCTGGAGTGGGATGGAGCTGACAAGTTTGGCAAGGCCGAGATTCGAAACTGGACTGTTAACGGAGACAATGCTGGAGAGGTCAAGTCTGCCAAGGGTCTGACTTACCTCCGAGTCTTTGATGCTGGGCACATGGTTCCCTTCAACCAGCCCGAGGTGTCTCTGGATATGGTCAACCGGTGGGTTGGCAAATATGAGTATTAGATGGTATTACCAGTACACCTACCGGTATAGATAATGACATGATATGGGTGAAGCACATTGGACTGTATTTATATTGTACATTGGCCGACTTTTACACAGTGGATTTTTCAAGAAAAGAAAGATGCAAATGTATTAATTAAATCCGACTCGTAGAATTCATTTATCTACTTTTTAACACACTTTTCCAATCCACTTTTTGTCTTACAATGATCTTCCATTACATCTACTCGTATCGTACGAGTACACTGTAATTAGGCTTACTATTACTTCATACTCAATTCTATGCTCATCAAAATCATACATTAAATAATTACATCGGCTGTACATAAAAGTAGTATTTGTTGTACACCCTTCCCTCGTCGTTCCCATTCATTTCTCCTTGTTTCACCTCCATTTACTCGTGTGTGTGCATACCGTACATACGCCCACCACTCATTGTGTTAAATAATGCATTAGTCTTCCCTCCTGGCCGTTACTGGAGAGGCTCGGAAGAAGACGACAATCTATTGAGATGCAGATAGACATCGGTACCATAGCCCTCCATGGAAATAAGCTTGAGGTCTCCGCCAAAGTATCGGGCATACAGCCGCGAAATGGGCAGACCGTATCCAAAACCGGCCATGGGAGCCTTGAAGTCCGACTTGTTGAAATCGGGCTCCAGACTAGGAGTAGCCTCCACGGTGGTGTAGAGGTACGTCCAGATGAGAGGGATGGCGGATCGGGGGATTCCTCCTCCCTCATCGGAAATCTTGATGGTGATGTCCTCGTGTCCCTCGGCCACGATCACCTTGACGGGAGGGTAGTAATCGGCGTCGACTCCGTGGGTCTCGACCACGGCTCGCAGCGAGTTTTTCAGAGTCTCGAACAGCATATGCGACAGGTGGCCGGGGACGTACATGAAATTGATATCGGGCTGGCAGACGATTTCGACCTTGGGGGCCTCAAACAGTCCGTACCAGTCCTCGCAGATGAACCGAGCGTTGGCAATGGCGTCCTGGACAACTTCCCGAACGTTAGTCTTGGTGCAAATGATTCCAACATAGTCCTCCTGCTTAGCGTGAAGATTCAGAGCAATGTGCTGACCGATAAGCATTCGAATACCAATACGCGACATGTAGAACCGATCCAGGAAAGACTGGATGGACAGAGACGCCGCCGACTTTTTGTAAACCTGTTTCCATTCCGTGATACCCTGGGCAACAGTCGTCACCACAGGATCGTGACGCTGCTTGATCTTTTGCAGAGTCGCTGTGATTGTCTTGTTGAACTCGTACACCTCCGGGGGCCACGACGACACCTCTGGCGACACGTTTGCGTAGTATCGGCGTCGGTTGACGGTTTTCTGCGTGGGGGTGGACTTGAAGTGGTATTCGTCGAGCGAGGGGTTTGTGGTGTTATCGGGGAGCAGGGTCTGCCGCGAGCTCGTGTTGTGGAACGACCGCGTATTGCTGCCTGTGCTGTTGTTGTTTGTGGTGCTTGCGCCATTGCCTCCGTTGTTGTTTCCTCCAGTGTACAGCAGCGTCTTGAGCTCCTTGCTGATCTTGGGCTGCTTCAACGACGTCAGCTCGTCGAAACTCTGTGCGTACCAGTTTCGCACCCGCAGAATGCTGGGTTGCTCCGAAAGCCCATCGGGCAGGTCTTCCAGGTCTCGCACTCGGTGGGCGAGTCGGATGGGCAGCTCTTCGGAGATGAACTGTGATGCTCGGAACAGAGTGCCGGCGCTGGGCTTGCTTCCAAACTGCACCATTTGTCGCAGAGACACTCCGGTTGCGGGGAATCGTGCATAGTGTTTGATTTTCTCGGCCAGTTCGGGTGTGAACTTCCAGCCTTGGAACAGGGTCCTTGATGGTATCATCTGGGTTAGTACGGAACGGAACGACGGAAGCGACGGGCCGAAGGTCAGACGCGGACAACAACAACAACAACAAGCGGTTTGAACAATCTACAACTAAACGTCGTTGATCGCAAAAACCTGTTTGTGTTCTTCTTGTTCGCCATGATGTGTCTCCTCCCCCTTCATCTCGTTGCTCATGATCATCGAGCAACGTCCGAGTCTCGTCGACTGTTCTCTTGTCATACTCACCGTTGTGTTTGTTGTGTTTGTGTTTGTGTTTGTGTTACTTGTTGTTTGTCGCTTGTGTTTCTTGTGTGTACCTGTTGCGTACGATACCTGTTTTTGTCGTTGCCTGCTTTTCTTGTCTTGTTCAAGAAGTCACGAAAGTAGTGTCGAATGAGTCAGGACAATCGTCTTATATATCGTCGCTGGTTTTTTCGTCAAAAGTCTTTAGTCTTTTGTCTTTGTGCTAGTAATCGACCTTGCGGATCTTGTGTCGAACGGATAAAATGCTGCTAGTGCCTCTCGAATGAAAAACAAGTTAGGTGCAACCCGTTATGTGCAATCAAGCAAATGTCGTGTGGACGTCTCTTCCCCGGAATGTGATAACTGGAATTGCAGCAGTGCAAAACTTTATTTTTGTCCGAGCCGAGGTGGAGCGGGGTTGTGGGGGGTAATACGTTTTGTGTGGAGAACAGAGGTTTGGATGATGTGACTACATTAATGGAATCTCCTAGCTCTGCTGATTCTCAACATGTACTCAGATTTCCTCCATGAGCCCCATACGGCTCAATAATCACAACCAGAAAAAAACCTCCACACGCCACCCACTTATCCGAACTGTCCCAAACCCTAACCCTGTAACGATAAAGCCCCGGAACCATCTCTTCCGACTCGGGGCGGCATATATGGTCTCATGTAGCCAGACAGAAGTGAAACAGAACATGTGGTGATGCAGCAGTTTTTAGCGCATGTGTCACGTGATGGCGTGTATACATACGACTCCCCCTCCCGTCAGCTCGTCTATAGCTCTACCTCGTAGAGCTCTCCATTCCTTCCGTGACTCATTTATTTTGACTCAAAAAAGGTTGCCCCACAACTGTCTTTCTTTCTTTCTTCTGTTCTGTCCGAATTTTGTCTTTCCTCTCGTCCATAATTAAGGTTTGGAGTTTCTCCTCGGCTTTGTGGCTGGTGCGAGCAAAATTGTGGCTAAGTAACATGAAAAAAGACGGGTCAGGTGACGACCAGATGCATGGAATATGTGTGGCGTGAGGTTGGCTCGGCACGTCGAGAGTGGCTCACGTGACTCTGCGTATGTGCAGCTACGGTGCTGTATTTACCGGTATTAAAAAACCGTTCTGTCGTTTGACGCTGGTACATGACGTCACGAGAGCCGTGTGACAAATGCCTCAATTCTTGTTGCTTTAAACTTTATCCACTCTGTGGACATGACTCATGAAAAGAGTCATCCGTCACGTGTTTAATCGGCGAATAAACAACGTGGGGGGGTTCACTTGTGTACAGATAGTAGCGTGTGGTTGGCTGTGTTGTTGTAGGGTGGTTTTTGAGGATATAGGGGTTAAAAGGGGCAAGTTTCGGAATATTACGGAATATCGGGATTTTCCGGCAAATATAGAAATTCAGAAAAAATCAGAAAAAAACAAAGGAAATGCGACACGCCTCAGAATGTGTACTTCTGTGATCCGCTGGTTCTGGTTATCGAGTATACACCTTTCTTTATCACGATTATTAATCGACAACTCCTCTTATGAGGGATAAATTGAGGCAGTATACTGACAGTTATGCAGGGGACACAACGGTGGTCGAGACAGTGAAAACCTTAAACATGTCAGTCAAACCTTAACCGATTTGAAAAAGAAAAAGAATCAAAAAATAGCCAAAATTCGGCACACGGAAATCAGATGTTGGTCAGGCGACGGCCAAAAAAAAAAAAGAAAATAAAATGGGGTAAAGAAGAAGCAAACGTTAAACACATCCGTCATGTACCCCGCATGTGCTACCGAGGACCGTACCTAGTACAGTGGTAATTATCGTGAGGTGTGAATGGTGGGGCGTAAAACTGAAGAGTGCCCAGACGTAAGCAGTGGGATAATATACCGTGTAGTGTTTTTTCGTGATATACAAGTTCAGAGATTTGCTCTCGTATTTCTCACTTTTTCCACATTTGCACGTTCTCTAATGCTGCCTTGGTCAAAAGTCGCTCTTGTCTGATCACGACGTCTACTTCCATAATACCGCTGCTGTAGTTGAACAAGTGACGCTGTAGTGACGTTCTAGTGACGGTTTAGTGACGTTCTCGTGCGGTTACCAGGTCATCCGCTCTTGCTAGTTTGTCCATCTTTTTCCTGCTTCAAACATGTGCCGAGGTTGGTCATGTGTTCTGACTCGGAGAAAGTGAGAGTAACTGTGACAAGTACAAAAGTGGACCGCACGAAAACAACAGTTTGGTCACACGACTGGATAAATACAAACTTAGTCTACAGCAATACAGTGCGATTCAATCTGATTACTCGTACTGTATCGCCCCACATAATTATACGTTAAGCTAACCGATAGAATAGAGATTTATGCGTGATTTCATAACCGTATGAGCCACATAACAACGCCGTATTGAACTCTCCAATATGTCTCATCCAGACAGCTACCCCACTGTTATACGTTTGATAGTGTTGAGTGATTTGTAGGTTGGCTTGAGATCCATTGGCCGAACACACGACCGTACTGGAAGAGAAGATGGACAAATTCTGAAGAGTGCGTTTGATTTGAAATCGGCTCTTTAGTCTATTACATCTTCTTTCAGGTCTATTTCTGTACTGGTGAATGTTTGAACAACTTTGGTTGAACATGTCTTAAACGAGGATACACGAGTCGCGCGAGTCCTAAACGAACCTGACATAACTTTTGATAAAAACATGGTAGAGAATTTCTGAAAAGTGCATTCGGCTGTTCGTTGCGAGGTGCCGATTAAAATGGCATATCTCCTTTTCCCTCTAGCCGTCTATTTATCGAATTAGACACATCCTCTATCTGAAGTGGATGACACCAGCTTAAGCATAACTGTACGAACAGGAGTATCAGTAGCTGAGCATGTGAAACCGGAGTTCAAGTACTGTACGAGTATCGTAGCTGAGCATATAAAACAGTCGTCCATCGTATTGATACCAGCACTCGTGCTTGTATTATATCACTCTCAAGTGTCACCCTTAGACCCTGACATGCTCCGTTCATGGCATGACACAGTCTGAAGCATACTCTTTGAAAGCCAACCACAACTGAAAATATTCAGTCACACTAGTGCTTCTTGTCACCCTTATCACCTATCATCTCCAAAATGCTCCTTGTCAACAGCATCAACGTCAATGATGTGATCGGGGACCTCCTTGGTCTCGGTCGCGGTCCCATTATTGCCACGGGCGATAGTGTCACTGGAGTATCGTAGCTACCGCACTGTAACTACAATAATCCATCTCAGTGTTCAATCGTACGAACGGTATACCCTATTGATCGCATCAGTCGAACAGCCAACTAACTCACTCTACTACACATCCCACCAACCGTCTTACAAAAGTAGTAAGAGATTGGTGATTACAGCTCCGTGACTGAAAGACTTGGGCAGGCGTATTTCTGGACAGATTATCTGCTCTCGTCACGTGGCTACCAGTACTTGTATGACACACTCTGTAACGGTTTTCAGCATACAATCCTTACTCAACGTATCATACACCTACACAGCAGTATACAAGAAGATCCCAGTCATTGAAGCGTACAGGTGTCTAGTTGCTGTCGTCAGAGTCGTCAAACTGAATTATACGACCATTGGGCACAGAATTATTACTGTAGCGTAATGTGTTGTATATCGTGGTGAGCACGTTCTTGCTTTTTATACTACGATTAGACTAAAATTAGAAAAATTAGGGGAGGTTTTTTGGAAGATGTTCTACAGACTCCATACAAAAGACTCCACAGACCACACACACACAAAAGAAATACACCATTCTCCTCAGCACAACGAGGAGATTAAAATGCACTCTTTGGATTTTCCCCAACGTTTTTACACCACCAATAGCTACACACACTTTAGTTATAACAGTTATTCTCGCTGGTTGCTTGCGCTCGCAGGTCGATTTTATTTTTACTTTATTAAACCAAGAAAACTCGGTCAAATTTAAAGATCCTTCTTGAGAGTGCCCATGAAAGCAGTCTTCTCGGCGGGGGTCTGGAATCGGCCCTTTCCGAACTTGGAGGCAGTGTCGATCCACTTGAGCTGGGTCTTCTCGAGATCTCGTCGAGAAGTGTGCAGCCACATGGACTTTCGGAGAGTGATGACTCGCTTCTTGACACCGGGGATGGAACCCTTGAGGATGAGGAAGTCGTTGTTGACAACACCGTATCGGACAAAGCCACCCATGGGGGTGATGGTCTTGGGGGTTCGGTCAAACTCGGTGGAGGCGTTGGACTCGTCACCGCCCTTGCCAACTCGGTAAACCTTGTGGTTGGCGGAGGTTCGGTGGTGGTAACCGTCCTGACCAGATCGAGCAACGGTGTACATGACGTTGGCAGGGTGCCAGGCACCAATACAGGCGACCTTTCGGAGACCTCGGTGGGTCTTTCGGGGGAGCTTCTTGGTTCCCCATCGGTGGGTGGTACCCTCGTAACCCTTACCCTTGGTGATGGCAATGGCGTCGATCATCTCGTCCTGCTCGAAAACAGTGTCGATGGTGACGGTCTTCTCGAAGTGAGACTGGGCCCACTCGACCTTGTCGGCAATGGAGCCACCGTTGATCTGGATCTCGGCGAGGTGAGCCTTCTTCTGCTTGAGAGGAGTCAGCTTGGGCTGAGTGTGGGCAAGAACTCGCACAACGGTGCAGTACTTCTTGATTCGCTCAAGCTCCTTCTGGACCTGGGCGGCATCACCCTCGTACTGCTTGGCGTACTTGGTGAAGGCGGTCTTCTTGGACTTGTACCAGTTCTTGTAGAACCGTCGTCGGACCTCCTCGGAGAGGTGCTCGGCCCAGACGGTGGTCAGAGATCGCAGACCTCGGGGGGTAGCAACGTAACCAACAACACCGACAACAACCATGGGGGGAGTGTCAACAACGGTGGCGGCCTCGACAATCTCTCGCTTGTCCATCTTGGAGCCTCGTCGGTCAAGATCTCGGACAATGGTGGTCATACCGGCCTTGTAACCGAGGAAGGCGGTCAGGGCAACGGGCTTGGACTTGTCGTCCTTGGGGAAGGACTTGGCCTTACCTCGGGACTTGGTGCATCGCTTTCGGGGCAGGAAACCAAGATGACCGTGTCGGGGCTGTTCGTACTTTCGGTGGGACATTTTTGATGTGTTGTCGAAGGTGAGGAGAGAGCTTTTTTTTTCAATCCGATATTTCATCTTAGAGTTGGGAGGGAATGTGACTGCTTTCTGGATTGGGAATGGGCACGTGTAGAGTTAAAGTAGGATAGAGTGCGTCGAAACTGCGTTAGCACTTTTTGTAGAACCTGGCGGAGTAAGAATGGGGGTGGGAAATTTATACACATTATTGAGAAGGATCACATAATGTTACTGGCCGAAAATCTAAGAAATTTTCAGCATATTCCACAAGTTATAGACAGGTTCTTGGACGCTCAAAATGAGGCAGGAAAGGTTAAATAAATATAAAGTTTACATAATACTCCCAACCCGAAATCGCACCCAAAAAGTGTTGGTGAAAATGGCAGTACGAGTGTAGCTTGTGGAATAATGGGGTTCGAAGGTTGTAACTTGGTCAGTATGTTTTAAATAGTCATATATATGTTAATGCAAAATTTCAGAATAATATGTTGACAAACCACCAAGTTGAGGACCGCTTGGACGGTTTTAAAACGGAGCAAAAACCTGAGCAAAGGCTAAAGACGTTAAGGTTCAACATCCAGTTCCAGTTGTGAATACGACGGAAAATCAGGTGGTGCATTAGTTATTGGTGAAGTAATTACCACAGAGATTAGATACTTGGCATGGTAGTTGTAATAGATGTTTCACGTATTCTGTCCAAGCTTTACACGAAACCACCAGAACCCCATGCGGTTGCATACTTCCCCAATAAAAAATCAAGATGAAGAAAAATATTCAAGAAAGGTTAAACGAGATAAGATTTAGGACAGGTCCACCCCGATGACATGAGCATGAGACCAGAGAGGGTATAGGGGTGTGCTATTATGGAGGTGAATACAGCGGTTTGAGGAGAATGGAAGATATTAAACAGCTTAATAAGCACACTATGGCCAGTTGTGATCCTTTCCATATTAGCCGGGCTAGATTTAACCAACTGGTACGTACCTACCGGTATTTGCAGACTTGGGCAAAGTTTTCAAACGACGCAGAAAAACGCACCTGGAAAAAAAAAAAGTGCATGACGCATGTCGATTATTACGGGTGTTGATGGTATTGGTGATGGAGCGACCGAGGAAATGCGGTGTCTTTTTTTTTTTTTAGCAGTGAGTGGATGTATCAGTTTTTTCTGCAGTACTCGTAACTCGTACTGTAGCTACTGTACAGTTTCCATCCTGCTACGGTATTATATACTTGTACATCATCAGATACGAGCATCAGATACGAGTGCTTTCATCGAAGTGCATACTTGAGTCGATTCGTGTTGTGTTTCCTCTTTGGACAAAAACAGCCAGCACGTTTGTTTGTGTTTACTTGGTTCTTACGTCAGCTGGATACGTATGACTTGAAATGATTTGATACTGCTGTTGGGTCTTATTCTTCAGGTTGGAGAATAGGGTTTTACTGAAGAAACAAGAACATCAGTAACGGGGCGAAAAAAGGGGTCACGTGATTGATTTTATGACAGTAGTTTTGTAGCAGCTAGAAGTGTCAGTTTATGAAAAAACCTGCTTGAAAATCGGGCTCCAAGGCGAGATGTAGACAAGCAAAAGCGATGAGATTGGACCCATCTTATTCATTGTGAGGGCATCAAAAAAAAAAAAAAAAAAAAAAAAAAAAAAAAAAAAAAAAAAAAAAAAAAAAAAAAAAAAAAAAAAAAAAAAAAAAAAAAAAAAAAAAAAAAAAAAAAAAAAAAAAAAAAAAAAAAAAAAAAAAAAAAAAAAAAAAAAAAAAAAAAAAAAAAAAAAAAAAAAAAAAAAAAAAAAAAAAAAAAAAAAAAAAAAAAAAAAAAAAAAAAAAAAAAAAAAAAAAAAAAAAAAAAAAAAAAAAAAAAAAAAAAAAAAAAAAAAAAAAAAAAAAAAAAAAAAAAAAAAAAAAAAAAAAAAAAAAAAAAAAAAAAAAAAAAAAAAAAAAAAAAAAAAAAAAAAAAAAAAAAAAAAAAAAAAAAAAAAAAAAAAAAAAAAAAAAAAAAAAAAAAAAAAAAAAAAAAAAAAAAAAAAAAAAAAAAAAAAAAAAAAAAAAAAAAAAAAAAAAAAAAAAAAAAAAAAAAAAAAAAAAAAAAAAAAAAAAAAAAAAAAAAAAAAAAAAAAAAAAAAAAAAAAAAAAAAAAAAAAAAAAAAAAAAAAAAAAAAAAAAAAAAAAAAAAAAAAAAAAAAAAAAAAAAAAAAAAAAAAAAAAAAAAAAAAAAAAAAAAAAAAAAAAAAAAAAAAAAAAAAAAAAAAAAAAAAAAAAAAAAAAAAAAAAAAAAAAAAAAAAAAAAAAAAAAAAAAAAAAAAAAAAAAAAAAAAAAAAAAAAAAAAAAAAAAAAAAGAAGCACAGTAGCACTATAGAAATGAAGACGTCGTTACGAGTATCGTACAGTAGTTAGTCTGTTTACTTGTAAACCAACTTTGTCTTATTTGAGCTCAGAAGTCGGTGTTTGAATGTGCTTGTATTGCTAGAATGGTGGGTGTATGGTCTTCCACAGTATCGTACAAATCTACCCTACAGTATATTCATATACAGTGCAAGTTCTCTTACTTCCCAGCATTTTACTTGTACAGTACTCGTACAGTAACAATCGTCTGCTTTTGCCGTACCCTACTGTACAACCGCAAACTTCAGACACTCATGGTTGTAAAGGAAAGTGTGGGACTGGAAGACGAGTTCCCGTACCTGACAAGCCCTGACATTACAAGTATGTATAACAGACTTGTATCTGAGAAGTACTGTACTGTGTCTCAAATACGATACTCTTCTCCAGTTACTGTAGTGTTTAGTTGAGCGAGTTCTACCAGGTACTTGCCCCAGGTTCACCCATTGACCTGTACTACGACTGGCAACTCTGACACCTCATGAGCCACACTTACCGCCTGCTATTATCCGGACCCATCGCCCCACCCACCTCCCCCTGCGATGATGTCATTTCTGGCTTTTGTTCGTGTTCGCCAATCGAGCTAATATGCTTATCGTACCGCGACTTCCCGATTGAGAAGTGTAATTGATAGTTTGGGATTTACCATTTCTGGGAGTACCAGTGCGCCCTCGTAGACGTTGAGCGCATACGACATCGGTTGTATACAGCACCCTGTTCAAGTGCCAAAATGTATCCATTTCATATCTACAGTCTTGCAGTTTGTCGTACCGTATTGTACTGTTCAATAGCAACCAGAGACTAAGCCGGATCTATCTCCACCCACTTCCTTCGGTCAAATGACTCTCCATCGGGATTAGCATTCCACCTTGCTACTCTACAGCAATCCAACCTTGGTGGAGAATACGGACGGATGGAGGACGGCGATTGACAGGAAAAACGGCAGCACACTGGCGCACTTATTTACTCGAGTTTGCGAGTTTGCGATAAATCTCTCAATTTCAGTTCACTTATGTTATCGTATTTCTGCATCGAATGTGAACTGATGGGGTTCGGGTAACTGCTTTTTTAAGGTCTCTCTTTTGACGTTTCGACGACGGTCATTCCGCTTCTGGACACTGTAAACGGTAACGTACCAACGACTGTACGTTGGTTTCTGCCTCACGGCAGCTTAAACAACCAAAAAATCAAAAACGCCAATACTTTTACAGTTGATGAGACATTTACACTATTTAGCGACAGTGGTGAGATAACACCGTGAGGGGACGTACGGTGGACGTAGTACCTGGTACGAGAGGTCCACAGTTGACAGCGAGTGTAGGCGCGAGGACCCACTTGCATCACGTGACTACGTGCACAGCCGGTTACAGATTCTGCACGTGACACATGAAATCATGGACACTTCTGTGCTGCGCAATTAGGTGCCATCATGCAGGTGACGTCAGTGAGGCTTTTTCGGTGTTAGCTGTCGTGACGGATATGGGAGAGGTACGGGGATAATTAATGTACCAAAAGAATCTCACGACTGAGAGCTATTGATTGAACCAACTCCGATGAGAATTGGACAGCTGAAATGGCGAGATATCTGGGGTTGAAAAAACCACATTCCTAGGCTAGCTGCTTAGCAATCTAACCTTAAAAGACAATGGCGGGGGGTAGAAGATGGGGAAGGGAATTTTTTTTAAATACAGAAAAATAACAGTAATTAGTATAAAAACAACAACATAATAATCCATATTTATTCACATTTCTCTATACCCCTAAGAACCCCCAAAACAACACCCTCCTGCACCACTCCGATTGTGGAAGTTAGAGCTGCAAAGCCAAACAGCCATTGAGTTAGCAAGACAATGCTGATTGTTTAACTTTGTGGTGGAGGAGTGAAGAGATGACTGGTAGGTCAAAGTATTTGGACGACTATTTATCCTGTAGAAAAACCAACACCGCCACTGTATTCCTCTCGTCTCCCCGATCACAAACATACCAATAACTCTTCTCCTCGATCTCTCAACCCCCCACCCGCTACCTCCCCATCTCCACCCAAAACTTGCTTGCTAAACAACTATATATCTCGTGGACCTGCCTCTGACTCCACTCTTCTTCAAACTACAACAAACATCATGCCTTCTCAACACAAGGTCCATGCAGCGACAGCCGCTGCGGCCGCGCTAGGCTCGCCCAAACGGTCCGACCGCCAGAATGCGACTGGAGTGCCCGAAGAGGTGTCCGCCGCCTACCAGGACTGGGAGTCATCTCACGGGAAGGCTCCTCCTGCGGGGTCTCGAATTGAGACTCGCGACGCCGTCTATGTCGTGGAGCAGGAGCCGTCTCGTGCACACCGACGTCAGCTGAGTGGAGGATCGGGTTCGCAGCGAGTGTCTCCTGCGGGCAACGCCATTTCGTCGCACGTTCACAGCGACTTTTCCGCCATTGATCGAAAGATTGCTTCTTCGGTGAGCCGATCGGGTTCCAAGCGAAGCCAGGGAAGTTCTCGGGAAAAGGTCGAGTACACGCCTGTTCCTACCCCTGGATATCCCGGAGTTCCAGTGACTACTAGCTATGCTAATTGTGAGTACCCTACAACAAGCGGTTTAACGACAGCTCAGAGACAAACGGTCAAAGGAGTCTCGTACAACTAACGAAATTTCAGAGAGAAGCGGTTGAAGGAGTCTCAACGACTTTGAAGAACCAGTCTCATGGGTTTAGAGACGGTGGTGATCAGCATACTCGTTCAACGACAAGCGATTCTGTGTATCAGCCCTTGGTTCACAGTTCGGTTGTGCAGTGGGAGTGCAGTATCCATACAGTTGATGCAGTTGGTGCAGTATCAGTGCGCTGAGCCGTGCGCTGAGTCAAGTGATCAACTAAACCAAACTAGACTAAACTCAAGTGACGTCCCCTAATTTCGCCTTTAGTCTGGTTTCCAGCATTAGTTTGGTTTTAGTGGATTTAGTCGGGTTTTCAATACTGTTGTCAGACTGATTGATTTAGTTTACTGATTTGACCCACTGACTGCCCTCAACAAGACAGCTACAACACTGAACATGCCATCAGCTCACTTCGGACTGTTGCAGAGTCTGTAGGATTATGCTCTGAGTTCTGCTTCTGAAGTACAGCACAGTAGTACTTCAACTTATATGCTCACTGTTGTCAACTCATTACCTCGGCCCATTCGCTTTCGTGCTTCCCACTAACCCAGCCCCCCTACCCAACCCCCCCTCTCCCCAGGGCGCTACTTTTGTCCAGCAAACATACGTCGAAGAACCCGCTCCCGCTCCCGCTCCCGCTCCTGTGCCCACCGACAATCTGCGATACGTGGACCCTGCGTTCCAGTCCACCAAGTCGTACTCTCCCACTCCTGCGCAGGAGCCCACTGCCACCTACGGAGGCTACGCTTCGGACGTTCAGCAGATTGGCAAGGACAGATTCAACGACACTCTTGTTGGCTCCACTCGTCAGTCTCAGCAGTACTCTTCTCAGCAGCAGCAGTACTCTCCTCAGCAGCAGCAGTACTCCCCTCAGCAGCAGCAGTACACGCAGTCTCAGTCTCCTCAGTCTCAGCAGTACTCGCAAAAGACTCAGGGTTACTCTAGCCAGTCGCCTCACTCGCCCAGCTCTCCTTCGCGACTAGCCCAGTCGCACACTGCTCGGCCTCAGGCTGTTCAGGCTCAACCTGCCCAGGCTCAGTCTGCTCCTGCTTCCCAGCTGCCCGGCAACCTCCAAGAGATCAACATGCCCTTGAGCACTGCTAACAAAAACGCCAACCGAGAGGCTGTTGTGGTGGAGACCGTGGATCATCACCATCATCATTTCGATGTTCCCCCTGGAACCACCGGCATCGGAGCTGGAGCTTCTACCGGTGCCACCACCTCTTCCACCACCTCGGCTGCTGCTCCTGCCACTGGAGTTATCGCTTCTCCTTCTGCCGGAGCTGGTACTGCCGCCACTGCTCCTACTGCCGGGGCTGCTTCTACCGCTCCTCTGGCTGCCCCCGTCACCCCCGCTGCCACCACCACCACCGCCGGACCCTCGCCCACATCTTCCAAACGAGAGTCCTGGGGCGGCAAGTTCAACTCGTTCAAAAAGTCGGGCGAGGAGGAAAAGCCCGAAAAGAGCAAGTCGCTCAAGGGTTTCTTTTCCGGTCTCACGGGCAAGAAGTCCAAGGACAAGCTTGACTCGGACAACAAGCGGCTGTCGAAATCGTCTCCTCTGGCCTCGGGACGATCTTCGCCTGCCCAGACTGATGTCGGCAATGTTCTTACCGGCGACGTTCATCCTAACGAGATCAACGGTGTTGCTGGAACCGGCGCTGGTGCTGGAACCGTTGGAGCAGGAGCTGCTGGTGCTTCTGGTCTTGGTTCCACTGCTGGAGCCGGCACTACTGCTGGAGCTGGCACCACTGCTTCTGGTCTTGGTTCCACTGCTGGAGCTGGCACTACTGCTACCGGAGCTACTGGAACTGGTCTTGGTTCCACTACTGCAGCTCCTGGAGCTTCCACTGGTACCGCTGGTCTTGGCGGTGCCGGTCTCGGAGCTGGAGCTGCTGGTATTGCTGGCTCCTCTGCTCTGGGCAACACTCAGGCTGGTTCTACTCTTGGCAAGGCCCAGGGACTCCAGACTCAGGCCAAGAGCGCCGAGTCTGATCTCACTCAGGGACACCTCCCCTCTGGTGTTCCTCACACCGGCAACATTCCTTCTGTCGGCTCTGGTTCCGGCTCTGTTCCTGGCGCCTCTACTCTTCCTGTTGAGGAGAGGGGTCTTGGAGGAACTACCGCCGGTCTTGGAGGAGCTGCTGGTATTGGAGCTGCCGCTGCCGGTCTCACTGGAGCTGGTCAGTCTCAGTCTCAGTCTCAGTCTCAGTCTCACGGCACTCACGGAACTGGAGCTGGACCCGCTGGCGCTGGAGTTGTTGGAGCCGGTACTGCTGGATCTCCCACGGATACTTACTCCACTTCGCCTAAGGAGTCTTACTCCACTTCGCCTAAGGAGTCTTACTCCACTTCGCCTAAGGATACGTACTCCACCTCGCCTAAGGATACTTACTCTGGATCTCCTAGTGCCGCCTACTCGTCTGGATATCCTTCTGGAAAGTCTGCCGGTGTTGGATCTGCCATCTCCGGTTCCCACGACTACAACGATGCTCATCCCGGATACGCCAACGGCCACCCTGGCTACGGCAACGATCACGTGACCGGCTCTGGATACGCCGCTGGTGCCACCAAGAAGGCTCCTTCTGCCGAGCTGGGAACCATTTCTCCTTCTGGTTCGTTTGGTCCCAGTTCTGGCGGTCCTTCTATTGCCGCTGTTGCTGCTGGCGCAGGAGGTGTCAACAAGGAGCACTCTGCTCCTGTTTCGTCCTTTGATCCCGGCAGCACTCTTCCCGGCTCTGCTTTTGACGGAGACGCTCCTACAGGCCATTCTGCTGGAGCTACTGGTTCCGGACTCGGCTCTAGTATTCCCCAGTCTCATGGCACCCACAACTTGCACTCCAAGGTGGAGGGTTTCGAGAAGGTTGCCGAGCAGAAGTCTGAGGCTCTTGAGCACTCTTCTGGTCTTGGCAAGCTTGGCGGTGTTGGTGCTGTTGGTGCTCTCGGTGCCGGTTCTTCTGGAATTGGCTCCAAGGGCGACAACGGAAAGAGCGACTTTACCAACCGAGAGGCTGGTCTCAAGAACGACTTTACTCAGCGTTCTGACGGTCTCAAGAACGAGTTCACTCAGCGTTCCGCTGGGCTCAAGAGTGACTTTTCTCCTGCTGGTCTCGAGTCTCAGGCCGAGAAGCATGCTGAGAAGAAGGCGTTTGAGGGCGCTCTTGGAGGCAAGGAGCTTCCTGGAGGCACTGCTCTTGGAGCTGGAGCTGGCGCTGGAGCTGGCGTTGGAGCTCTTGGCAAGGCTGATGGTGCCCGGGCGGATACCGTTGGTCGAGTTGAGAGCGAGGGTGTGAAGGGTCGAGGTCTTGAGACTGGCCTTGAGAGAGGTGGTATGAGTGGAGCTGGAGCTGGAGCTGGAGCTGGTGCTGTTGGCACTTCTGCTTACGGTTCCAACGCTGCCGGATCTGGTGTTGGTACTACTGGCACTACCGGTACTGGAGTTGGTACTACTGGCACTACCGGTACTGGAGTTGGTACTACTGGCACTACCGGTACTGGAGTTGGTACTACTGGAGCTGGTGCCGCTGGGGCTGCTGGAACTACTGGAGAACGAACTACCGGCACCTCCGCCCACGGCACTGGTGCCACTGGTACCCCCGGATCCCCCAACGTTGGAGGTTTCCGAAACGAGGCTGGTGAGACAGTCACTCCCGGACATGCTCACGTGATGGACGGACGACCCGAGGAGTTCGATCACCACACTCTCTCCGGCAAGGCCAAGGCCGGACTTGCTTCTGTTGTGGGAGCCGTGGGACTCGGAAAGCACCAGCAGCACAACAAGAGTCCTTCTCAGGGCCATGGGTTTGACTCTGTTCGTCACGAGCGAGAGCTTGCCGAGTCTGGAGGCCACAAGCATTTTGCTGGCGTCGGTGTTCTAGGAGACCGAGAGCGACCTGTTTCTGGTACTTCTCAGACCGGTTCTGGATCTGGTGTGCCCGCTGGCGTTGGAGCTGCTGCTGGTCTTCCTGGAAACACACCCATTACCCACGATCCCTCCTCTGGTATTCCTATGTCTGGCCAGACTGGTGCCAATGGTCTTCCTGTTCAGCCCTCTTCGCCTGTTCAGTACCAGCAAAAGTCTGCTGTTCCCCAGAACTCTCCTCCTTCTCCCAGCATGGCCCGCAACTTTGAGCAGTCCATTCGGTCTCAGGCTGTTCCTGTCGAGTCGGAGACTACTGGAAAGCAGTCTACTGAGAGAGGAGTCCACATTGATGCTACCGGCCATTCTGGAGCCTCTACTGGATCTACTGGAGCTACTGGAGCTACTGGAGCTGGACTTGCTGCTGCTGGAGTTGTAGCTGGATTCGGATCGAGATCTCAGCCTGACACGCGTGGAGTCTCCTCCAACATTGGAGAGCACCCCGCTGGAGTCAACTCGGGCATCACCGGTATTCCCTCCGGAGGAGCTACTCAGGCCGCTGACACTGCTGTTGATATCGCGTCTTCTGAAGTGCCTCAGACCCAGGAGGCCGGTCAGCAGCTCAACCAGCTTGGCAGTCCCGAAAACCCCGCAGTCAACCCCAATGGAACCGAGCACAGCAAGCTGCGAGCCGACGGATTTGCCACCGAAGACACGCCTCGTTACACTGCTCCCAACAGCCAGTTTGATGGGTTTACTGGAGCCACCTCTCTTGGTAAGGAGAATTACGGTTCAGGCCTTAGTGGATCCGATAACCTAAACTCTACTTCGGTTTCAGGTTCCAGCGTTCATCACAACCACAACGCCATGGCTGGAGGAGACTCGCGAAACATCAGTGCGCCTTACGAGAGCGTCGGAGAGGGCCCCGGAGTGGCTGGACAGACGCCCGTGAACCGGGAGATTCACCAGCAGCAAGCCCAGGAGTCAATTGTCGGTTCCGGCGCCACCACCGACGGTGTCAAGGGAGTGCCTCCTTCCAAGGGAGTCATTCGAGACGCTCACGTTGAGGCCACGTCATTGGGCTCGTCTGTGGACGCTCACCACACCACCGCCGTGTCGGGAGCTGACGCCTCTGGTCTCCGAAAGCGAGTTGACCACGTGGAGGTTACCAAATCTAGTACAGAAAAGCAGCAGCAGACACCTGTTCCTCCTCTGCCTCGTCTCGCTCCCCAGGACCAGATCCACTACTTTGACGCCGACTACGTGATTGTGGTCAAGCCCCATGGCGCCGAGAAGGACCTGGCTCACATTGAGCAGCTGACTGGACTGCTGGCTGCCAACCACATTGACACCCGGGTCCGAGACGGTCTTGGAAACGAGCTGCTGGTCTTCCTCAAGTTCTCCAGCACCATCATCGACCGAGCCGCCTCTCACTCGCATGTCAACGACTTCCTCTACCACCTGCGATCCGACAACCCCCGAAACCTGGGCAAGAACTCGTTTGAGCAGCTGCGAGAGCACTCCAAGGAGTACAAGTCCAGCGAACGTCTGCGGCTGGTGCACCACTACCTGACTGCACCCGAGATTGACGGCGGCCTTGGAATCGACCCCTCCAACCCCCAGTTCTCGTACATTGATGCAATCTTCCCCCTGCAGGACCGAAAGAAGAACCAGCAGTACTCCAAGCTGCTGGGAAGCAAGTGGGTGGTTCACGACGAGGACCTGGACGCCATCAACGATCTGTACGGCGAAAAGGTGGCCTTTTACTTTGGTTTCTCGCAGTTTTACCTCCAGTGGCTGCTTGTTCCTGCCGTTGTCGGTATCCTGGCTCACTTCCTGCTCCCCACCTACTCCTACCTGTACACGCTGGTGATCCAAATCTGGTCCATTGTGTTTGTGCGGGCCTGGAGACAGCGAGAGACCAACCTGGCGATTCGATTTGGATCCACAAACGCCTCGTATGTTGGAGAGCGACGAGCCTTCATTTCCGAGGGCCATAAGATTGACATGATTTCCGATCTCAAGCGACCCTGGTACTCGCCCTCCAAGCGAGTCGCCAAGCAGCTTGCCTTCATTCCCGTTGCTTCTACTCTGGCTGCTATTCTCGTTGTTGGACATACCATTATTTTTGCGCTGGAGATTTACACCCGGCAAATCTACCATGGTCCCTTTTCCGACTTTGCTCCCCTGCTCGCCACGGGTCTGCTGGTTGTCTTCCTTGGTGTCTTCAAGATTGTCTACGGTGCCATTGCCAAGAAGATGACCGAGTGGGAGAACCACGAGTTTGAGGGTGTGTACAACCGATCCCTCACCATCAAGCTCTTTGTTGTCGACTTCCTGTCGTCGTACTTTGGTCTCTTCCTCACTGGATTCATCTACCTGCCGTTTGGACAGAACCTGGTGGGATACTTGAACGTGTTCCAGCAGCTCGTCAACTTCCTGGTTGGCGATACCGTCATCAAGCCCTTTACTGTTGACGGCGGCCGACTCTACGGCCAGATGATCTACTTCCTTGGTACTGCTCAGGCCGTCAACTTTATCCTGTCTCGAGCGCTACCTATTGTGCTTCGGTTTGCCATTCCTGCTGTCAACAAGCTTCGGGGCGTTGTTGTTCCTCGTCCCGTCGAGCTTGCTCCTCAGGAGGAACACTACATGGACATTGTCCGAGAAGAGCGAAAGAAGTCTCCTTACGATGTGACCTCCGACTACCGAAGCACCATCACTCAGTTTGGATTTGTGGCCATCTTTGGTCCCGTGTGGGCCCTGGGACCTCTGTGTGCTCTTGTCCACAACTTTTTCTCTCTGCGGTCCGAGTTCTTCAAGATCTCGGTTGACTACCAGAGACCCACTCCTCGACGAGTGGAGAACATCCAGCCCTGGGACGATATTCTCACCTTTATCACCTGGCTGGGTTCCCTGTCGACCACAGCTCTCGTTGTCATGCTGCGATCTGTTAGCTACGACAATGATGCTGCCCTGGCCTACACCAACGTGCGATACGTGTCTATGTCCCAGACTCTGGGTGTTGATGGCACCTCTTTGGGCGTGGTGACTGTCGCCCCCTGGTTTGTTCTGGCTGCTGTTTTGTACGCCGAGCACCAGTACCTGTTTGTCTCGCGTCTGACTGATTTCGTTTTCAGCCAGTTTGACTCTCCCGAGGTGATCACCGACAAGCGATCGCGATACCAGCTGCGAAAGGCTCTGTTGGCGGCCGAGGGAGGCCATGAGAACGTCAAGGACATTGTCTTTAGTCTGTCGGGCCGAGGTGGCCAGCCTCCCCGAGTGGACATTCAGACCGTTGATGTGATTCTCAAGCGACGACAGCATCCTTCTGTGTCTAATGTTAAGAAGGCCCAGTAGAGGAGGACTTGTGGAGGATTAAGAGGGAGGAGTGAAGGACTTTTTGTATGTTATTAATGATGATTAATTAGTTTATTTGGGTTGGTTGTAGAAATAAGCGTCGGAAAATGGGATCAAAACGAGTGTTTGGCACAAGTACATTTATATACAAGTAATTGAACGACGTAAACATTTGTTATGTAGCTCTATATAACCAGTCATCTACTGCTTCACGGGACCTTCACAAACCATCAGACCCTTGGCGAAACAAGATCCTGCAAGAAGCTTGTTTTCCTTGGGGAAGTAGTTGTAGACGGTGTTGACAAACACTCCATAGTCGTCGTTGGACTTGTGCATCACGTGGGGAATCTTATAGTCCTCATCGTGGTTGAGTCGCAGAGCCACCGTCTTGACCTTGGAGTTGGCGTCGTCCATGTTTCGGTACTTGTGCATCACCTGGAGCACGTTGGGGAAGGCGGCGACCATCACGTCCTTGGTTCCGGGGATGACTCGAACATTGTCCATGGGGGCTCCGACCATGGTGGCGGAGTTGAGATCGAGCTTCTGCGATGTGGAGTTCCAGCTCCAGTGCTTGATTTTCGCGTCTCGAGAGTCGGACTGGATAAAATCATGAGTGCCGGGGATATGGGCGATTCCGTTGGGGTAGACGAGATTGTCGGCAACCTTGTGGCAGGTTCCAGACACTCCGTCATCGAGATCAACAGCGCAGTAGACGAGGTAGGTGGCCTTGAGACCGAGAATCTCTGCCACCTGACGCTTGATGCCCTCACGCTCAACATGATCGTTGGTGGCGACGAATCCGAGCTGGCCCTCAGGGGTGTAGAACAGCGCCACTGAGTTGGGAATCATAATTAGGTCGTCCTTGATCTCGCCCAGGTACTCCACGTGGCCGGGGTTGATGACCTTGAAGAAAGAGATGACCGACACATCGGCTTTGTGGTTGACAATGGCCAGAATCTTGGAACCGTCCTTGAGAGTAAAGAGATCGAGACCGTGGGAAGTCAGAGTGTGGCCCTCGAAACCAGTCACGTCCACGTTCTGCAGCTTCTCGGTCTTGGGGTCGAACACAAACACCTCATCGACCTGATGACGGGCAGTGTCGGGGTCCATGAAGAAACCAGTTCCAGGGAACCACTTCTTTCGAGCGTCAGCCTTTCCGCACGCCAAAAACACCAGTCCAGACTCCTCGTCGTATTTGGCATCTTCACATGCCTCAACACCCTCCACGACATGGCACTTGTTGTTGACGGCCTCAAGCCCCGAGTATCTCCACATGAAGGGGAGAAGCGAGTCTCGGACGTCGAGAGCCGAGGTGGGCAACCCATTGTAGTTGGCCACTCCAATAATCACGGCCGCAGTCAGCAGAATCGAATTGAGCAAAAGTCGGAACATGGCGAATGTTGTTGGAGAGGAAGAGATCCAAGAAAGCGTCTCTTTCACTTTCACGTTTGGACTTCAGAGCCTCTCAAAGAAGTTAGACTCTCTTCCCATGCATGTGGGGTTAAGGGGAAGATGGCGTATAAAATGCGATTGAGAGGAGATTGAGAGAAGATAATTGCACAGTTGGAACCGTACAAACGCACCCATCATTGTGGTATAATTTTTGATCCAATTCGTTGGTCATAACACCAAAATTTACACCCCCTTGAATCCCCAGACAATCACGCTTTGACGTTAATGCGGGGGGCCGCGCATCGTATCACTAAGCATTCGAGGGGTCGATATAGGCTAAATTGTGAAAGGGGGAAAAGACACACAACAAGGAGAAATATAAAAACCATCAAATAAAAAACCCACCACCAACCCCCCCAACAAATTGAACACGTCACGTGATCCCATCCCCCTCTCCTTCTCCTCTCAACCCACATCCTGCTCAATATCACTCTCTCCAATCGAGACCACTTTTTCACACATGTTTAAGTTTCCGTTTCTGACACTGACACTAGCGACACCTCGGTATTAACGGTGTTAGTGTGGGGAATAAAGGATCGCCACAGGAGGGGCCTAGGGATACAAAAGAGACAATTGGTTCTTTGTCCGGCTGGAAAAAATAGTTTCACTGGTACGGTATCGTACGGAATTGTAAACAAGCCCCAAGTTTTTCCCCTCAAAATCGTCGCGCTCAAGTCCACACTCCTTGTTCCACCTTCCTTACAGATGAAAATACAACAATGGTGCAGAGATAGTGCAGTCTAGATTACGTCTATGAAGCACCACGATACGGGTACCTGGTGCTACGACACAGGGTACTACGACACAAGAGACTACAATCTAGGACACTACACTCGCTCAGTCGCTTCGATCATGAGCCCGCGTCGCATACAATACACTACTCACACGCCTCGCTTGGCGCATGAATCGTCGCTCTATTTTTCAACTAGTAAGCGCCCTCAGGGAGCCAGTTGTTGCCGTGCTTGGGCTGAGGAACCTTGAGACCAAAGTGGTGGGGGATATCCTCGACAGCATGTCGCTTGTTGATGTTCTTTCGGAACACGTACTGGTGGGCAGCGGCTCCTCCCTGTCGGGAAGTGATGACGGAAGAGGCAAGGAAAAACTCCCAGATTCGGAACCATCGCACGCCGTACTTGTTGATGACCTTGTCCTTGTTGCCCATCCAGTTTCGGTACCAGCTCCACAGAGTAGAGGAGTAGTGGACACCAATGTTATCGATAGAAACAGTCTCGAAACCAGCACCCTCCATCTTATCGAGGAAGAAAGACAGGGGGGTGGAGGCATCGGCACCGGGGAAAATGTACTTGTTCATGAAAAGACCCCAGTTGAGATCCTCGTACTGCCAGCTCTTTCGCAGACCAGAGTACTGCAGAACAAAGGTACCGTCGTCCTCCAGCATGTCGTAGACCTGGGAGCAGAAAGAGCCAAGGTTCTTGACACCAACGTGCTCAACCATCTCCAGAGAAATGATCTTGTCGTACTTCTTCTTGCCGCCCTGAGCCAGGGGAATGTCTCGGTAGTCCATGCACAGAATTCGGGACTGGGTGGTGGGGACACCGTCCTTAGCCAGGTTCTTGTTTCCGTAAGCAGTCTGGTTCTTTCCAAGAGTGATACCAGTAACGTTGCAGCCGTACTCCTGAGAAGCAAATCGGGCCAGGGTTCCCCAGCCACATCCGATGTCGAGAACCTCCTCGCCCTCCTTGAGGGCGGCCTTCTCACAGACAATTCGCAGCTTGTTGTCCTGCATCTGCTCCAGAGTCTCCTCCTTGTGGATGTCAGAGATGACACCGGAGGTGTAGATCATTCGGGGGCCGAGGAACCAGGCGTAGAAGTCGTCACCTCGGTCGTAGTGCTCTCGGACCTGCTCCTCATCCTGGGACTGGGTGTGGAAGATGATCTCGGGAATCATGGACAGCAGGAAGAACTTGAAGAGACCCCAGGTGAAGTTGAAGGTCATAAAGTCGTGTCGGTACTCGAGAATGTCGAGGGCATCACCTCGCATGGACACCTTGTTCTCAAAGTAGAGCTCGTGGAAGGTCTCGTAGGGGATCTTGTTGGCACCAGAGTACTTCTTGGCAAGGGCGGGGTCGTGGAACTCGAGGTAGTACTCGACGGGTCGGCCGGGCAGCTTGCAGTCATCGTTGATTCGGGGAGAGATGGCAGAGACAACGGCCCAGAAGGACACGAGCAGGGGGACGCCGGTAATGGCGAAGAAGAGCAGGTAGGTCCAGACGGAGCCACCGACCTTGTAGTTGATGAAGAAGGGCACACCTAGCAGGATGGTGAAGAGCAGGGCATTGGAAAAGTGTCGAGCTCCGGGTCCATCAGCGGGCAGGGGGGCGTTCTTGATACAGGGGTACTGTGTTAGTTGGTACGATAGCGACAACAGATCACGGACGGCTACCAGTGACGCGGATCACAAAAGAAACTAGTAACGTGGATCACAGGAATTAGTGAGATCACGAACTGGTGACAACAGTTCTGTAGCAACAAGGCAGCAAGAGGAGCATGGAGACGTATTCTCATATTGTTTGCGTCACGTTGCTCGACAATTTCTCCATACTATTATATCCGTCTTATCGTCTTGTCGTCTTGTCGCCGTCTCGTCTTTTCGCCAAATCTGTCTGGTCACATCACCAATTACATGGTCCTTGTGACGGATACTCACATCAGTAGTTCGAACTCCAGTAGCGGTGCTGGCAGGAGGCTGGGGCTTGGCAGCAGGAGTCTTGATGAACTCAATGGTGTCCAGATGGGACTCTTGGGAGGCCATTGTGTGTGGTGGTGGTGTTTTGGTGAACGGCGTGAGTTGCAACAAGAACAAGTCTACTCTCCAGACACGAGGCGTTGAAGCCCAGCACACACCTCACTCGGTGGTTGAAACTAAAACTTTAACTTAGTGAAAAAGTACGACGGACGCGAGACTAGACGAGGGACGATGGATGGGGCTGTTTATTTGGTGCTGGAGACGAGATACGGATATGGGTGCAAGTTTGGGGGCGACAATGTGCTGGAAAAAAAAACACCTCTGCCTCTTTACTTTTCTCGTTTCTCCTCTTCAACGAAATATACACTCTCTCAGATGCGCACTATTCCGCTCCCTCGACCTGCAACAAAAGGTTAATAGCCTCTCCAGCCCCAGAAAGATTTATTGGGTCCCATTCCCCCCTTGGATCGCCTTTTTTGGGTCTGGGGGGGGTTTTGGGGTTTGGGGCTAGAGGGGGAGCATTTACGGAACGGTATTGTGTTTGTGTCCGACGGCGGATAATTTGAGAGCAAGAAAATGCAAAAAAGACGGCCCGTTTGTGTGTTCATTGGCCCCAATTGACCTGTTTTAAAACCCCATCGGCGAGGGCTTGATTTCTTTGATGTCTTGGCTAAGGGAAAAATATTTCTTCACTTTGGACACGTCACGTCGTCCTCAATAGTCAATTTGCTGTGCGTGTCTCACGGGAGAGGTAAAAAAGGGACAACAGGGCGGCAAAGTCAAATGCCGAAGAAAAAAAAAAGAAAAAAAAAAAAAAAAAAAAAAACCGAACAAAAGAATGACCCTATACAACTCGACATTTGTAGCATGACGCTACTACACGAAGACGCCACGGCCATTGAAATCAGGTCTACAACATCTGTTTGTGCTTGTCATTCACCATCCACGGACGGTGGCTGCAAATTCAACTGTTGCCTGACTCTGGTCGCTCGTCATAGTTTACTGCACTCAAACTCTGTAGGCGAGGTGAAATTCACGTGTTTTAGATTTGGACGGAAGGCAGGTGGAAAAGTGCAAGTGCGAGTGTACAATAATAGTATTTACGACCTACAGAGGTATGGCGGCGATCTCAGTCCGAGTGTACGGCACGCGTACGATACAAGACTGCAATTGCTCAACCGACACGTGCAATTGATCGTTGGAACACGTGATTTCAACCACCGTTTGGGCCGAGGTACACGCACACGTTGTACATGAACCGACTGTGGAGTGGTTGTGACAGTTATAGGTAGTCAGCAGAGAGTGTAGGGGTGTACCGCACCATAGTTGTAACACACGGGAATTATTTATAACGATACAGATACCATTGTGATTGTAGCTACTTTTACTGTACCTGGTACGAGTACGAGTACAGTACGAGTTCCGGTTCGCGTACTCATTCACGTCCTGTTTGTTTCGTCTTTTCTGTTCTTGTGGAGCTGTGCGACATCGGACGTTCGATTCCTGGACTCGACCTGAGGCTATTGTGACTAGACCATCAATAAGGTGGAGTTAGAAAAGCACTTTATTTGAGCTTTGAAAATACAGCCCAGAAACATGGGCCGGGGTACAGCAGTGCTAATTACGTACTGGTACAACAGAAAAAAAAAAAGAAGACAATTCTAGACCGTGGCATGCAACGATACGAAGGCGAAGACCTACGCCACGCAGCATGATGGAGAATCAGGGGGAACCACCACAGATCGTGTCAGATGAGCAATACTAGTGCAACGCTAGCCATTGTACTGACACGGGCACACAGATCTTAGCACTTGGGGAGCTATACATCTCTTGTATGAGTCGTCAGCTCAACGGTGGAATTATAATTACCCTAAACGCCACCTTAGCACCTTGAGTCACTTGACAGCTCTGCTAATGAGGCAAAGATAAGGACGGGGCCCCGGCGAGAGGTGTCCAGGCAAGTGTGCAATCGGCACCGACTCGGCCCTTGCCTGCCCGGGCTCCGTTTCTTTGCTCGGTATCTTCCTTTCACGTCGCTTCCTTAATAACAGAGTTCTCACATGACTTGCCCACCATGTGATTGGGGCGATATTAGCATTTTTAGGGGCAAGGTTGACACGAGCGGCGATAATAATGGGGCAAGCAAAATGGACGGTTGCGGGCCTCAAAACGGCGAAAAGAAGGCGAAGTAAGGACCCAACGGCCCCAAATACCCTTACAAACGCCCCAAACCAGCAAAAACGGGGCCCAAACACCCCGATCGAATAGCCCTTTGCTCCCCCGATGATTCGTTGCTCATTATGACATTACATCATGCCGGTAATTTAAGGTTTAGACAAACAAAGCAAGCCGACGAAAATTTCTCCTTTTGACTCCACGTGACATGCACAATACTCTATGCACAATTTTTTCACCCACAAACTTTGCAGGCCCACGCACAAGTCTTCTTCTTACAACTCACCTGGCGTATCTATACCCAAAAAAAAAGGAAAAGAAAATTGTGAGTATCTCGACAGAGCAGGAACTACCGGAACGGCATCGACATGGGACTGGCCAGGGCCACTACGTGAGGGCATTACACACGCGCGCTGCGTGAGGACGTGCGCGTTACACAAACACACATTTTGTGCTTGTCTGTGTAATCATGTCACACAAGCGCGCGCGCATGCCGCTGCCACCCCCACTACATTTGGGAAGTGGTGCCCTCGAAACCCGCCAGCCCCAAAATGACCGCCCTCCGCCCTCAGGCTATTTTTAAAAAACCGCCACCCAATATCACTCAACTAAAACTAACCCAGATGTCTGAACTCGAAAATGGTGTCAAGTCGTTGAATCTGAACAACGACACCCCCGCTGCTCCCCGAAGCAAGTACGTGCCCCCCCACCGGGCCAAGGCTGCCGCTGCCGGAGGATCTTCCAACTCCGCTCCCGCCAACAACGATCGACGTGAGGCCGGCCGAAACCTGTACCACCAGTACTCCAACTCCTTCCAGAGCAACTCCCGAGGCTCTTACGGTGGAGGCTACGGAGGAGGCCGAGGAGGCCGAGGTGGCCGATCCTGGGGCAACGACGGTGGCTACCGAGGTGGTTTCCGAGACCCCTCCCAGGGTACCTTCACCGACGGTAAGCACATTCCCGGTCCTCAGAACGAGCGAACCGAGATTGATATCTTCGGTACCGCCAACGACGAGCGATTCCAGTCCACCGGTATCAACTTTGATAACTACGACGAGATTCCCGTTGAGGCCACCGGTAACGACGTGCCCGAGCCCGTCAACGCCTTCACCTCTCCTCCCCTTGAGGAGCACCTGCTGACCAACATCAAGCTTGCTCGATACAACAAGCCCACCCCTGTCCAGAAGTACTCTATCCCCATTGTTGCTGCTGGACGGGACCTGATGGCCTGTGCCCAGACTGGTTCTGGTAAGACTGGAGGTTTCCTCTTCCCCGTGCTGTCCCAGTCCTTCTTCCACGGACCTTCCCCTACCCCACAGCCCACTGGCCCCCGACAATACAACAAGAAGGCCTACCCGACCGCCCTTGTGCTTGCTCCCACCCGAGAGCTTGTGTCCCAGATCTACGATGAGGCCAAGAAGTTCGCCTACCGATCATGGGTCCGACCTTGCGTCGTCTACGGTGGTGCCGACATTGGTGAGCAGATGCGAAACATTGAGCGAGGTTGCGACCTGCTTGTTGCTGCTCCTGGCCGACTCGTCGATCTGATCGACCGAGGCAAGGTTTCTCTTGAGAACATCAAGTACCTTGTGCTGGATGAGGCCGATCGAATGCTCGATATGGGTTTCGAGCCTCAAATCCGAGCCATTGTCCAGGGCTCCGGCATGCCCGACGTCAACGAGCGACAGACTCTCATGTTCTCCGCCACCTTCCCCCGGAACATTCAGATGCTTGCCCGAGATTTCCTCAAGGACTACATCTTCCTGTCCGTTGGACGAGTCGGCTCTACCTCTGAGAACATTACTCAGAAGGTTGAGTACGTCGAGGACGGAGACAAGATCTCTGCTCTGCTCGACATTCTGTCTGCCGCTGGTAAGGGACTGACCCTGGTCTTCGTTGAGACCAAGCGAGGAGCCGACTACCTCTGTGACGTCCTTCAGAGCGAGGACTTCCCCGCCACCTCCATTCACGGTGACCGATCTCAGCGAGACCGAGAGCGTGCTCTGGAGATGTTCCGAGACGGAACCACCCCCATTCTGGTTGCCACCGCTGTCGCTGCCCGAGGTCTTGATATCCCCAACGTTACCCACGTTGTTAACTACGATCTCCCCACCGACATTGATGACTACGTTCATCGAATTGGTCGAACTGGCCGAGCCGGTAACACTGGTATTGCCACCGCCTTCTTCAACCGAGGCAACAAGGGTATTGTGCGAGAGCTCATTGATATCCTCAAGGAGGCCCACCAGGACGTTCCTCAGTTCCTTGAGTCCACTGCCCGAGAGGCTTCTTACGGACGAGGCGGAGGAGGCCGTGGCCGAGGTGGCTACGGTGGCGGAGGCCGATCCCGAGCTACCCAGGATTTCCGAAAGCAGGGTGGCGGCTTTGGCGGCAACGACCGATTTGGCGGCAACTCCGGCGGCAGCAGCTACGGTGGCGGCTCTTCTTACGGTAACCAGGGTGGTAACAACAACTGGTGGTAAGAGCCGTGGTTTCACCACAGCCACACAAAATTATGCATTTCTTAGAGAAAAATTATTAGGACGTGCATTTCTGGGAGGATTATTATAAGGGAAAAAAAAAGAGAAAAAAGGAAAAGGATTTGAAAATGGGCGAGTGTCGATTTTGGACGCGCGTGTATTTTCAAATTGTTTTCTTGTGTTTTTATATTTTGTTGCAGGATTCCTGCTCTTGTTTTGGATGTCTGTGAGAGGTTCAAACCTCCAAAAGGAAGAAGATGAGATTGATTATTTATGATGGGAAAAATACTGTATACTATTGCATTTTCTTCTTGGGGTTAATTAACGGCGTTATTTCATTTCACTACCTACTACAACACTATTTTTTGCATGGGCCACGATAGACATCTGCAGAGTGCTTTTAACTAAGACTTCTCTGCTATATAGAATGGGAATAGATTATTATAAGATTGAAAGACGTAATTATTTAAATGAATCACTAATTACTTGAGCAGGGCAAAGCCTGAGGCGTAGGAGACTGAGCCTTCGGAAATGTCCTCAACTTGGTTGGATTGCGAGTATCCGATCCATTCGAGGCTGGTTGGTTTTTGGCCCTTTTCCTGAGCGTAGTTTTCCAGCATGGAAATGAGAATGGCCAGTGGTTTTCGACCACAGATTGTGTTGTCTGTTTTTTTGCAGTATTCTTTCCAGGCGTCGTACGACGTTTGTGATGCCACCTGCATGCCCTTCTTGTCCAGGTATTCGATGGACTTGTAGATGGGCGTGGAGGAGGCTTTGAGCGCTCGTCGCAGCTCTTCTCGGCTCTGGCTCACCTGTTTGCAGTCTTCAGACTCTGCAAAGCCCCAGTATCGGAAGTTGTTTCCCCAGTGGCAAAAGTCGGTGGAGATGACAAACGCATTAGTGGGGTCGTCCATGTAGGGCAGCAGCAGGTTAGCTAGTCGCTTCTCATAGTCCTGAGACGTTTGGCCTACCATGAGAGGCACGATTTGGACGTTCTGGTTGCCCACAAGTCGTTTCAGAAACGGCATGTGCATTTCAAAGCTATGTTCGTCCTTGTCGGTGGTGGCGCTCATGTACTGAGTGACTCCCGAGTCGTTGAGTTTCTTGGACGTTTCCACATCCACAGCCACGTTTCCAAACGGAGTCTCATAGCTGTGAAATGCTGATGTGGCAGCATGTTCCAGATACACATGATGCGACGGCCCCAGAATGAAGAGTCGCTTGATCTTGTGGAAGTCAAAGGCGGCGTATGTTTCTCCTAGTTGTGGGCCAGCAAAGGCGAATCCAGCATGAGGACCAACCAGCACTCTGGCACCTGGAATGGCCGATTTTCCAAGCACAGAGGCTCCATTGGCCAGATGCCGGTCGACTTCGGCGCCCAGCTTGGCGGCGTTGGACGAGTACCACGATCCAGCGTGGGTGGCGGGTCGTTTGAGAGCCATGTTGTAGTGTCTAGGAGGAAGCAACTTAGAGTTGAGATAACGCAGTTGGGAGTTATCGATGGGAGAGCAAGTGCCGGTACGATACCAGTAGAGAATGTACGTGGGGAAAGAGAAAGAGGCGATTATAGGAGGGATTGGTCACGTGACAAGATATCTTCCTAGTGGTCACGTGATATCACAATACTCGGTGCGGTTCTGGGGAGAGTGTTCAGAGATTATAGACAGAGTGAGTGTACCTTACAGCTGAGATAAACCCCAAGATACTGTACGAGTGCGAGTAGCTACTGTACAACTGGCTAATCGTCCATGGAATGGTAGTTAGAATGGAAACTCCAATTGAACATTGGGGCAACAATATACTCCTTACCTCATTTTACTGCTGTCTGGTTTACTCCACCTTCAGATTGTTTCTGAAACGTTCAGAACAGGCACATGGGTCACCAAACAACATCAACCAAACTTGGGACAATTCTACGACCATTGGTCCCATAAAAGGCTGTATTCAAGCTCATATTTCAGAATCATGACAACTTCCCCGTTCTGCCCGATCATTCACTTGTAAATATTTCAGGCGTCAAACCTTAAAACATTTAAGGTTCTATTGACCTCATCGTTTTGGCCGTCCATCAATCTGCTATATAATTTGATGGATTTGGCTGATTTTTTGACAGGCGATAGCAGTGCCCTCGAAGACGCTTCAGTCAAGATATCAAATCTGTAGCATCAAAACTCCACTTTTTGTGCTCCACTCAAAAATCTTACTAATACAATAACCATAATGTGAGGTCTTTTTCATATACTAAACGATAATTTACGCTACCCTTCTAGACTACTCATAGGTAAAGTGGTGCAGTATTCTTTGGACGCTTACTAATCTCCATTAGTCAGCTACACTGTATCTCCTTTTCTTGTCGCCCTGTCTCATCTCATCTTCGCACGCAGCATGGCTCACGCTCCACCTCGTTTAGAGTTGTCCATGCTCAATCGCTAATGCTAATAGCATGCAGCAGAACTCTTTATATTGACACTTTTGACACCATTAAATCGTACGAAAAAAAAACGATTAAAAAACAAAACAAAACACCATCCGCCCGAAAATGTCTCTGGAAGCCACGCCGCCGGTAGTTTTACGCGAAATCATCGCTCATCTGGATGGACAGGATATGGTGAATTTGGTGCTGGCTTTTCCGGCTCTGAATCCTTCACCGCAACCTCAAAAAGTGGAGATTGAAACAACCATAGACGCCGAATGGCTAGCAGACGTGCCCATGGGTCTGACACGAACCGAAGAGGATATGAGGCAGCAGGAGATTGACGAGGACTTTGAGCATCTCAACGAGCCCATTCCACCACACGCAGATCTGTTTAGTATAGTCGACTATTCTACAACTGTTGGAGGGGGCAAGGGAGCCATTGAGGTGGAGCTGGATGCGCCCTTTATCAACATGTATGCCAAGGGTGAGGATCAGGGATGGCGACTGGACATGAGCAAGTTGCGGGCGTTTCCAAAGTCGTCCAAAACCCGAATGCAGAGTGAAATACGGTACAATCTGAGCGGCCAGGAACCCACCCAGGACGATGACGGTCGAAAAGTACACAGATTCTGGTCGTATGATAAAGAGGGCGATAAGATTGATTGGCGGTTCAGTTTCCCCGGCAACGACTACTGTGAATACAAGTTGACGGACGACAAGAACCAGTTCATGTATGGCGTCATCAAGAGCGAGGAGGAGGGAGAAAAAGAGGGAGTTTGGGCATTATGTGAAGTTCGAGAAACGGAGAAACCGAGCCTGGATTTGCCTACCACCCATGTGCGCATTTCTTCAGACCTGTCAGAGAACGCAATCATCAAGCTGGTGGGTCATAAGTGTCCGTTGGTGATCATTGGAGGAGGAGAGGACGGAGAGGAGGCCAACGGATTGCATTATGTGGACTGGGAGGAGCTGGAAACTCACCATATTGCCGACATTAGTTTGGATTTCTTCAAATCCGACGACTGGCTGCTCAACATTCCGTGCGTGGCCAATGGCAACGAGCTCTTTGTTTCTTTTGACGGCTGCATTTTGCGTCTGGAAACGTCACCCGATGGACCCACGCATCTGGTGCGTAAATACGATACCCCTCAGTTCAACCAGGGCGAGCTTGCGTTGGACGACACCAAACGGTTTCTGTTTTCGTGGACTCCCGAGCGCCAGGCGGTTCTGGATCTGGATACAGAACGTCTAACCATCATTCTGCCGTCACACAGATACGAGTCACGGTTTGTGGGCATCATCGACAACCAGGTGCATGTTTGGCGGTTCAATTGGGGGTACATTAAGGACGTGTTTGACCACAAGGGAGGCGATAAAGACGAGTACGACTTTTCCACCGTCAAGAAGCATGAACAGATGTGACAACTTGATACGTTAATAGACACGGAGCTATAATAGAAGCCCACCCCACATAGAACAAGCCCATTATTAATTACATTCCTAATTACCCGTCAATTACCGTGCCTCCGTCTCCACGGTATGCTAATTACGGTACTCGTACGCCACGGCACGCTACGATGCGCTACGGTGCAACTACTGTCGGAACGGAAAAATTTGACCTTGACATGAGGGGTACTGTAGATTTAGTGCCATTTGGCTGATTTAGTAGCAAGCATGCAATGACTTCTTCGTCTTTAATTTTTTGTACGACACTGTACAGTAGGTACTGTAGTTGTAGCTGTTGAATGAGTGCAAAAAAAAAAAGAGTCGTAAGAAAAGTGCCCAATAACAGCGCGGTACACACACCATTCCACTCCACAACTTGCTTGCCAAGACACACGGCTTGGTTGCATGGCACGGCTGTCTTAGCATGTCGTGTTTTTAGCGCCATGCACGTTTAGTGGCTGTCTAGCGTCTTCATACACATTAGATTATTTATATAATTATATTGTTTACTTTCGATCACTTGAGAGAACCTCAGTGGTGTGGTTGACAGGATCGAGAGTGTAGTTGTCTGTTCGGTTTGAAGTCTCAAGAGGACTAGACGTTCGTTCAGGAGTGCTGACAGGGGAATCCACTCGTTCCACGGTTTCAATAGCAGCTCCCTTCTCTTCATCGTAGAGCTTGTTATCGTCCGATTCGTTGTACTGAGTCTCAGCTCCGGCAATCATCTCAGCGTGTCGCCGTTCAGGGCCCAGAAGAGTGACGACAAAAAGGAAGACGAAGACACAGGCAATGAAAATGGCCATGACAAGAGAGTAGTTGTACACACCGGGCCGGATCTCGCCGTTCTCATCTTTCAGAGGAAACTGGGTACCGATAGTAGCCTGGATGGTGGACGATCCAGAAGAAGCCAAGTTACCGAGCTGATAGGCAATACCAATCATGGAAGATCGCAGAGCAGGAGGAGACAACTCGGTGAGATGGATGGGAACGACTCCCCAGGCTCCCTGGGCGAAAAACTGCAAAAAGAAAACTCCTGCGTTGATTCCGGGACCAGTGACAAAGGCCCAAGGGTAGATACAGGCGGCTCCAAAAATACAGGCAATGAGAATAGTGAGACGTCGACCGAGAATAAAAGACACGTGACCGATCACCATGCCGCCGAAAATGGAGCCCAGAGAAGCCACAGAGTTGGTGATGGTGGACTGGTCTTTATCGAAACCCAGCTGGGCTCGAAGCATGGTAGGGTAGAGATCCTGGGAGCCATGAGACAGAAAGTTGAAGCCGGTCATGAACAGCACCAGGTAGAAGAACATGAGCCAGTAGGTCTTGAAGGTGGTCTTGACGCCCTGCCAAAACTGTTTCTCCACTCCCTGGGCCTCGGCGTTCTTTTTCGACTGGATGTAGGTGTCTGTTTCGGGCAGGAAGAACCGGAAGATCATGATGAGAACGGGGGGACAGGCGCCGAACCAGAAGAGAGCTCTCCATCCGTAAGGAGACGTGTCTGCGATAGCTCGGGCAAAAACAACACATAGCAAGTATCCTACTCCGTAGCCCTTTTGGAAGAGGCCCGAAATGAATCCTCGGGCTTCTGGAGGACAGTCTTCGAGAGCAGTGGCAGCGGCGTTTCCGTACAGTCCTCCCATGGCGATTCCAAACATGGCTCGGACTCCCAAAAACTGCTGGTAGGTGGTGACGAAACCGGTTCCCAGCTCCAGGACGACAAAGAGAAAGTTGTTGAAGATGAAGGGCCATTTTCGGCCGTATCGATCGGACGCGACTCCAAACAGCACTGCCCCGACAGCTCGAAGCATGAGCACCAGAGTGATACCCCAGGTCACGTCCTTGACAGTAACATTGAGGTCCTCGGCAATCTGGGTCGCCACGACTCCAACCGAGAAGAAATCAAACGCGTCCCAGGTCCAGCCTGCCAGAGCGACTCCCACGAACATCCACTGTTTCTTGTTGAGCAGTCTCAGTGCCGGAATGGGGTTCATGTGTTTCTTCTCGGCCTCGGTCAGCTTGGGGGGCTTGAGGGTCGAGATTCGGGTGCCCAGGTACTGTTTGACGCTGGGCCAGGATAGATCCGGTTTGGGGTAGGCGTGAAGATCCATGGGGGAGAGAGTGTGTTTGTAGATGATAGTAGGAATGGAGAAGACAGAGCGGTATTTATAAAGTCCAGATGATGTCAGAGTCCCCAGATTGTGCAAGCACCCCAGCTCAAGTGGGTTCCTTGGCACACAGCAGACTATCAGACAAGGCGCGTGTCAGAGATGGTGAGACGAGAGGTGAAAGCCGACGTGTACTGAGGAGTGTTCTGAGGAGTGTATAATAGCCGAGCAGCCAGCCGCCATTTGCAACATGCTACTCTTCACCCCCTGCTCTTCTTCTCTCCAGCATACAGTACCGTGCTCCTCTTCATCTATTTTTCTCACCAGCATCAAACCAACCTCAGCAACCGCTATGTTATGTCACCTCCGCTTGCCAAGAGACGGTTGACAAGCCGGACGAAGGCGACAAGGAAACACACACATTTCCTGCTCGGGTAATAGTAGCCATGCGGGGTATCGTTATGCTGGTTTATAGCATCATGAAACATGGAACATGACGGGCGTACCTCATAACGAGAAGCGGTCAAGTGGAACAAAACTGAATGGCTGGTAGACTGAACCACGGACTCGCGAGATAATCGCTACCCCACAAACGTCAGTGTCAGCAGCACTTTTTTCTGGGGGCATTCTTTCACCAAATTGTCTCCTTCTCCGGTGGATAATCCGTGTGCCAAGACGAAAAGCCAGTGTCTTGGTCGTCTGCATTAGCGCGTTATCAGCGTCTGTAATGTCCATTTTCTCCGCTACTCCAGGGTCTAATTCCGTTGGGAAACTGCCAGAAAGACAAGAGAGAATGGCACAGTGATTGATCTGAAAGAGAAGCTGGATGGTATCAACAGACAGTATCAAACAACGGTATCAAACAGTATCAAACAACGGTATCAAACAGTATCAAACAACGGTATCAAACAGTATCAAACAACGGTATCAAACAGTATCAAACAACGGTATCAAACAGTATCAAACAACGGTATCAAACAGTATCAAACAACGGTATCAAACAGTATCAAACAACGGTATCAAACAGTATCAAACAACGGTATCAAACAGTATCAAACAACGGTATCAAACAGTATCAAACAACGGTATCAAACAGTATCAAACAACGGTATCAAACAGTATCAAACAACGGTATCAAACAGTATCAAACAACGGTATCAAACAGTATCAAACAACGGTATCAAACAGTATCAAACAACGGTATCAAACAGTATCAAACAACGGTATCAAACAGTATCAAACAACGGTATCAAACAGTATCAAACAACGGTATCAAACAGTATCAAACAACGGTATCAAACAGTATCAAACAACGGTATCAAACAGTATCAAACAACGGTATCACCACCCCCACTCCACCACTCCACCACTCCTCCAAGACTTCACGTTTTTCCTCCACCCCTCCAGTTATTCCGCTATCCGCAAACCAACTGCCATTGGCCACGCCGATCTCACGGGTCTAGCGTAGCTGTCAGAGACGATTCAGAATGCGGGGTAGACTAAAACCAAAGAACAAAAAACGTCAGACCAAAAAACCTCACGGAAAAAAGCGGAAAAAGCGGAAAAACAAAAAAACCACGCTAAAAGATCCCGAGACGTTGCAGTAGCAGAAACGAGTAAAAGTCAAGCGGGGGTTCCAAATGCGGTCAGTCGCATAAACGTGGGGGTTGCTGTGATAAAACTACACTAATCATCCTCACTCGCGTATCTTACGAGTATCGTACGTAGTGTACCGGCACCGTACATGAAGACGCATAATTTTATACATTGCACACCCGCCCTATACATGTACGAGGCGCATAGCCGTGTGAACATCCACGGAAATGAAACTGAAAAGAAAAACGTCGGAATTGGTTCTCCGACGTGACTGAATGAATGAAAAACGTGTGATCCAATCACGTCGGAATCAGATTTCCGATGTCACCTTACCTGCAGACACCCGACTCAACAAAACCTGTTCCCACAAATACGAGATCTGGTATCGTAGCTACCGCTACAGTACACTTGATACAATAACAATAATAACATTAAATTAACCCTGATGGGGGCTGAGCAAGAGGATCTTCCTATAACACCCGTACCAGCCTCTCAGAGACATGACAGGTTACCCCACACATGCTAGCACACGCCAGCAGCCAGGTAAGCCAAGAGTTTTTGCGACGCTAGTGGTCGACTTTCTTTTTTTTTTTCTCATTTATTCCCCCTCCAGTTTTGTCATTCTCTTCATTCTCTTCTCGCCTTCGTTCCCCCCCAGCTTTCTTTGGCTTTCGCCTAAACCTGGACAGGGCCGAAAAACTCCGTCTTGATTTCGCCAGCAAAGCCAAGCTCGCTCAGAATGCCTCGCACAGAGGTCATGAAGGGAGGAGGACCAAGAAGGTAGACGTTGACGTTGCTCAGATCAACACCGGCAAAGTCGTCCTTGTTGATGTGTCGCTTGTCGGCGGTCTCAGAGTACACGTTGGTGGTCTTGACACCGGCAGTCTCGAGCCACTTGCCAAAGGGCTGGGTCTCGGGGGTTCGGTCGCAGTAAATGAGGGCGTTTCCGTCCTTGCCCTTAGTCTCCTCGATGATGGAGATGAGGGGGGTGATACCGATACCGCCGGCGACAAAGAGGACCTTCTTGCCGTCGTCAGAGTAGGTGAATCGGCCGGTAGGAGGAGCGACCTTGAGAATGGATCCGGGCTTGATGTCGGAGTGGATGAAGGTGGAAACGAGACCGCCCTCGACCTTTCGGACGGAGATTCGGTACTCGTCTCCAGTCACCTTTTGCGACACGGTGTAAGATCGCATGGTCTCCTGGCCGTTGAAGGTGAAGAGCAGAGTCACGTACTGACCGGGGATGGGGGTGGAAACGGGCTTGCCGTCGGAGGACTTGAAGTAGATGGACTTGACGTTAGAAGACTCATCCTCGACTCGAGTCACCTCAAAGTCTCGGAAACCCTCCCAGCCGCCGGCAAGAGCAGCCTGCTTGTCGTACAGCTTCTTCTCGGCGTCAATGAGAATGTTGGCCAGCTGAGTGTAGGCCACGGTCCAGGCCTCGATGAACTCGGGGGTGGCGGCCTCGCCCAGCATCTGCTTGAGAGTGTGCACGATAGAGGCAGCCACAATGGGGTAGTGCTCGGCCTTGATCTGCAGACCAACGTGCTTGACGACAATCTGCTCGACAAAGTCGGCCAGAACTCCGAGGTTGTCAATGTTGGAGGCGTAGGCCACCAGGGCGTGGGCCAGGATCTTGGGCTGGGCCAGGTTCTTCTGGTCGCTCTGGTTGAAGAACTTGATCACCTCGGGGTAGGTGGCAAACATGTATTTGTACATGTTGGCGGCAAATTCTGTGCCGTTATCAGCGAGGAAGGGAGCGGAGTCCTTGATGATCTTGGTCTGGGCTTCGGTAAGCATTGTTGATGTTGTTTTGTTCTGTGGTGTTTGTATCTGTGATGATATATATCTCTAAGGACACGTCTTCTTCACTCCTTTATATACCAGCACTGGTTTCGGGGCGCACTGCATATAGTCTTTGTTGGTGTGCATGGGCTGCATCTCACACGCCATATTATGGTCTGAGTTGGCGTGTGTTTGATTGGTGGCTGACGTAGAGAGCACCAGGTAGGTAGGGCCAAACAGGTCACACACTTGTACACAATTGGCTGGGTTTAGTGAAAAGCTCTTCTTTTCCCTCTAGCACACTAATGTACCCCGCCCCGATTCATTGAGCAATTAAGCGCTATGATCCACGATTAATAATCACACGCACATACATACACTCGTGGTCGCTCAGAATCGCATGATTCCAACACACTTTTCAAAGGGTCTCAGTCAGAGTTTCTGTTTCGGATGCAACGGGTCTTACAGTGTTCAGTGCTGCGTCTTCGATGCACCTCCAAATGCCAGCTGCAGTACACAATGCACCTTATGCAATGCTATCCCTGCAAAAGTCCCCGCACCGGTGGGTCCTGCTGACACACTGGTGACTGGGAGGCCTGTCGTAGAAGCCCCAGAGACTTGTTTTTACGGCCATTTTCTTGTACAGGCCCACCGTTTGCATCGACAACCCCACCACATCCTTCTTGTGACACCTGGCCAATAGCCTTTACGGTTTTACAATGGCCCATAGGTGCGAGTCCAGAAGTAAGGGAAAACGGAGTACGAGTACAAAGGTGGAAAATATACGCCGCAAGCCGTACCCGGGTTCATGTTTTTTTTTTGGGGGGAGGAAAGTCCAAGTTCAAAACCACATGTCTAAAAGACAGCTTCACCACAAGTTGGCAAAACCACATGGCCGATTAATCTCGCTTCAAAACCTGCCGATATAATAAAAGCACGTCTGAGACGCGACTCCATGCGGCTAACCTCCGGATCTGTGTTCCGGCGACTCATTCGAATCCGAAGGGAACGGTGCAAACGACTATCGTAATCGTATTCCTAGCGGTGGAGGCAAGAGGCCATTTAACCCCATGGGCCCTAGCCAGAATACGAGGCATGGACAAAACCAGCCGCCCGCTAGAAAACGTCGCCCACAAAATAAAATCAACTGACACACACACACTTGGGAATCAGCTGACTCCTGTCTTCGTACTCGCCTCAAATCGCCTCTTCGAGAGGAACCAGTTGCGTGAGGCAGACGCTCGCTCGGAGGTGAAACTTTGAGATCGGCAAGTATAGAGATATCATCTGATGTGACTCAGTGCCCTGACAATAGGCGGCGGCTAGAGAGACAGGCGGAATATGGTTACACGACATGCTGTACAGTAGCTAATTACAAATGCATTTCGCTAACTCACTCGCTAACTTAGTTGACGGTGGTGTTGTGGCAGAGCCTCGTAAAAGTGTCTGTAAACAGGTATCGTACTGTAAATTAAGGGGCGCCTGTCCCCAGCGAAAATTTGTCATCACCAAACTCTAAACACTCCGGATCATGTGGTGATGTACGAGAAGCTCCGATATTCTCACGGGCCATAGTAACGGGACCACACGTGCGTCTATTGTTCCGACAAATCGACGGAAGGGCTCCGTACATATTTTTGAGACTGGCAATGCATCTGATCTCAACGGAAATGCACACCTGCAATGGCTGGAGCGCGGAAATAGTGGATCATGCAATATACCCTGCATGGCCGTTGATGTGTGTAAAGACGAAAAACGCACAGTTGCAGCCTATGCGTTCCAGATCGACATACCAACACAGTTCTGAGGGGAAAAGTGGAGTGGAAAGAAGGAAAGAAAGACACAGGTTATCTGGTACCAATGCCAGGCACGTATTGAGCAATTGCGTGCATAGTCTCAGATAGGGTTTCCGTGCATGGCATCGTTGTTTTTTTCTTCTCTAGACCGTCTTTTATTTCCCGACTTGCTTTTTCTCGCTTAACATCGCTGGTATCGAGGTTGGTTGAAGATGGTTGGGGAAAGTAGCGTTAGTTGGCTTTCAGTTGGTGTCGTGGACTAAAATACTTCTACGATAAAACTCTTGCTAATACCCCCCCCATCCTACAACATGAATTTTAGTAATGCATTAATAAATAAAATTTGTCGACTTCTTCAACTTGCCGATTTCTTCAACTCGTCAGCTTCAACTCGTCAACTTCAACTCGTCAACTTCAACCCGTCAACTTCAATTCTCAACTCACCCTTCCATCCCCTACTTCCTCTCCTTGACCTGAATACCCAGGTTAATCAACACCTCTCGAAGCTGTGGCCGCTTGAGCGGCTTGGCCAAAAACGTCTCCATACCCGTGGCCAAACAGTCATTAATGTTGGACTGGTCGGCGTAGGCAGAAACGGCAATAATGGGGTTAGTGTACCCGAGCTTGGTGCGAATGATACGGGTCGCCTCCCGGCCGTCCATCACGGGCATCTGGACGTCCATGAAAATCACGTCGAACATTTCGCCCTTGGCCAGAATCGCCTCCACGGCCTCCACAGCCTTGAGACCGTCCACAGCCACCTCCACGTCTCGAATGCCTTCCAAATTGAGCATTCGAGTCATCACCTCCTTGTTGACGTGGTTGTCCTCCACAATAAGCACCTTGCACGTGGCAGCAGTCACCTTGCTGTGCGTAGGACGAAGAGGGGGGTGAGTGGGGGCCGGAGACGGTGTGGGAGGAGGAATCGAGGCTGCTGGAGGAGCAGGGGGATGAGAAGGAGCAGAAGGGCTTGTGGCGGTCTCGGCAGAAACGTTAGCTGCAGGTGTCTGGATCACAAGACCGCTGCTTACATTGTTCTTCTTCTTGGCCTTGGGCTGGATCACCTCCTCGATTCCAGAAGAAGTTCGGTCGCCAATCTTGACGGGAAGACGGAACCAGAAGGGGTTTTCGAGATGCACCTCTCCTTCCATCAACTCGGCCAACTGGCGACAAATAGATAGACCCAGTTCTGTGCCTGAGTTCTGAATGGCGTTGGAAATGTCACGGCCCTCGTTGAGATCATGTTCCGTGTGCATGGTGTTGACAACCAGCGATAAATGACCGGTGCCGGAAATCGAACTCACAGATTCACGGTTTGTAGCAGACGTAAAAGAGCCACAAGGAGAGTTCTGAGAAGTAACCAGCGTGAGAGAATTGCCTCGGCCTCGAGTGGAAGACGCCAAAAGAGAATGTCGTTTGTTGGCCAGCCCGGAGGTGAGCTTTTCAATATCAACCTTGACGGTGACCTCCACGGAATCTCCTCCCGTCAACGACTTGAGCGATGACGAAATGAGATTGATGGCCACCTGCAGCATGCGATTCATGTCGCCATGAAGAACCAGCGCATGGTCCGACGAAACAATGCTGAAGGCAATGTTTAGGTCCTGGCACGGCTGCTGGAAAATACTCTCCAGCTGCATCACCACCTCGGCAATGGTGAAGTCCACCTCGTACAGCGTCAGCTTACCCAGCTGGTTCTTGGAAAAGGTCAACAGGTCCGTCAACAGATGCAGCAGCAACTCACCACTTTGATAAATAACCTTGAGATTGCGCTTCACCTTGATCACATCCTTTTCACCCATACAAACGGCCGTCAAACCGAGAATGGCGTTGAGAGGCGTTTGAAGCTCATGTGTAATGTTGGCGATGAATAACGTCTTGGCCTCGTTGGCAGTCTCAGCCAGTTCCTTGGCACTCTCAATCTCCTTGGTTCGTTGCTTCACCTGCTGATCAAGTGTATCATACTGCTTTCGCAGTTCCTCCGCCATGATGTTGAACGTGTCTGTGAGCTCGGACAGCTCATCAATCACAAACCGTTTGCGGTTCTCCACCTTCGCAGGCACCTTGAACTCCATGTTGGGATTGGAAACAATCTTTTTGAGCTCCTGCGACTCCTGACGACGGTGGAACGCTGTGGAAACGCCCTTGGTCTGGCTATCGAGCCGTGTGTCCTCGGAAGACGTGCTTTCAGGCACATCTGAACGAGTACCCTTTTCCGAGTGTTCCGTGTCAAGAGTGTTTATGGACGTTTTTGTAGTCGGTTTTTTCGAATTGTCGCCTCCCGAACGGCTACCGCCATTTCTGGGATTCTTTTTCCAGCTTTTCCTCCACCACGCCAGCTTGTGGGCTCGTCCAGTAGACCGATCTGTAGCTGCTTGGAGCCGTAAAATGGGTCCTACCGCCCACGATGCCAAAACCAACGTCACAAGACACACTCCTGCGCCTAGCGAGAACACGGAAATGAGCAAAATGTTCCTCAGCGTGTACAGCGGTTGATACACGTCGGAATGACTTTGTGCAGCAATAACGGCCCACCGGGGGTACGTATTTGCCGAGTTGGTGGTCACCTTGGCGTATCCTACCGCCACATTATTTCGGGCGTACTGAACGTCCAAAATGGAGCCGTAGGAAACGTTTCCAGACAGGTAATAGTTTCCCAGGTATGCCTCATACGCTCCTGGATTGGCATTGAGGGGGAATTCGTATGTGTAGCAGGTGAGGCACGAGTTCGTGGGCAGCGCGTATGTGTATTTCATGTCGTTGATCATTGGTGATTGAATTCCTTCTTCTGTTAGTGAGACTATGAAGGATTCATTGTTTGCCTTTGTGTAGATTTCCTCCGAGGTGTCATCTGTGAGCGATAATAACGACAGGTCTGATTTGGACGCTTCAGTGACCGCGTCGTTGACGTTGAGGATGCTGTTGAGGCCGCTGGCTTTGATGAGCACGGTGATGTAGCCGACAATGGAGCCGTTGACCTGTGGGAACTCGAATCCGTTTTTGCCCACGGCGGTCGTCATTGTGAAGACAAAGTCGTTTTTGCTGTTGATGATTTCGGGACCCTGTAGCATCCATGAGTTTGAGCGCAGAATTTGTTTTTGGAACGGCGACAGTGTCACCGGCAGCATGGACAGCGGCCACTCGGTCACGTTTTGCGTCATGGGGTCGTCCAGCAACACAGACGCAATCTGGTTGAATTCGTAGTCGTACACGACTCCTCCGAGCCCGTCGCTGCTTTCCAGAGCCGTCACAAACGGGTCTACTTGTGACGTGATGTTGATGCTGGCTCCGTTGTAGCTGTCCATCAGCAGCGTTTGCATGAACTCTCGCGAGCCCAAGCTGATGGTGGCGGTCTGCAGCGACTTGAGATAGTAGCTGATCTGCGAGCTTTTGAGCTGGGCAATGACAGTCAGTCTGTTGCGTCTCAGGTCCAGAACCGTGCCCTGGTTGTTGAAGTACGTGATGATACTCAACAGCCCCAGGCAGCAAAAGGCCGTGAAGGACACTGCAAACGACAGCTGCCATTTCAGCGAGATGCGGAACTTCATCGTTTTCCCTGGTGTCGAGCGAGAGAGGGAACAAGTTGCTCACAAGAAAACGAGTCGCTGGTAAATGTGGTGTGGTGTAAGTGCATTTTCAAAAGCACCCAGAGCTTAATCCAGGGGCAACCCGTAAATCCATGTGGTAAAACGAAGATAACGTTGGATACGAGGGAGGAGGGCCAAGAAGGGAGCGGCTGCTGGGTGGGTTGGCTTGGGTTTATATATTCAGTGTTTGTGGCTCCATTACCCTCGTTGTGTCGTGAGGTGTGTCGCGTGGCGGGCTGGATTAGTCATGATGACAGGGGGGTAGTGTCAAGTACACACACGTGTTTAGTTAGGTTGTTCGTTTGGTGATAGTTGAGGCTGGACAAGGTAGAAAGAGCAACGGCAAAAAGGAGCACTTGTAACACTGCTGCCTAATATTGTACAACATTCGATTCTGATACATGTACGGCATATATGGCACATTTTGTCACGTGACCTGTATGTGACAGGCGGTCAGGTCGAATGCTACTCTACTCGTTCTGTATTAAATCGTTGCCGTTTCGACCGTCCAGACCAGTCAACTCCTAATACTACAGGTAGAGTATGTATTTACTGCAATCATACCCCTGGGCGTGTCATTGCTTGGTTATTATAGCTCGGGCGTGTCTGCACCGCTGGTACCTGTCATAGTGAGCGAACTAGAGACATACCTAAGACACGTTGTCTTGTTGGGTTGACGTTTATAGATCCAACAGCTATCTAAGGCGGTTAAGTAGGGCTATCCACTGAGCCCCAATACGTAAGGTGGTGTAGTGATTTTATAGTGTCAAAAGAACCATCGAGCCTAGGCGATTCCAATAGTGTGTTTATATTGTCCATATCTCTTCTGGAACGTGAACTACACACGAGTACCGATTCCCGTGTTAGCTGCATGCTTTTAATTTGATTGAGACATGAATACAAGACAAGCAACTGTATATAGCGTGTAATTATGGTACCGGTAGACGATACTTGCATATACGATACTTGCATATACTCGAACTTGTACGATACTTGCATCTCACTGTAGATACTGTACATACACGATACTTGCATACACGATACTTGCATACACGATACTTGCACACACGATACTTGCAGCTCACACCATGTACGATACTGTACATAAACAATTCCAATACAAGCAGGACGCCTATCACCTACAGTTTATTATCAACCTCTAATCTCGTCTTTGTCTTTGTGTTTATCTCCATATAATCCTATGACCCGTCTCTTCTCTTCGTTGTACATACCGCCATTCTCAATACAACCCTTCACGTCGCACTATTTTTACGCACCAAAAAACTGCACCAAAAACTGCACCAAAAACTGCGCCCTGCCAATGTTCAAAATCCACCAAACATTAACCAACACCAAATGACGTCACATGCCTGGTAATTACATGCCTATCGCACACGGAAGATGAGCGTCTCAAACTATGATATACGATACAGCATGATTGGAAAAGGGAAACGAAAAAGGAAAAAGGTAAAAACGAGAAAGCGAGAGAAAAAAAATGGACACAAAACACTCATTCTCCTTCGTCGGGCTGGATACAACATGCGCTTGTGCACAATGCCAATTCCACTAGCTACCACTAGCGCCAATGAGACCAATTTCCCCCCGTTGAAACACTGTACAATGGCACTGCCTTTTGGGGTTTATTATGTTCTTGCATAATTTCATTTTCTAATTATATGCTATATAGATAATAAAACTAGATATACAACAGCTGATTGCTCGTGTCGTGTCGTCATCATCTCATCACATGCTCTACTCCTCCTTGGCCTTCTTGACCTCTGATGCCTCAGCGTCGGTCTCGGCTCCTCGCTTCAGGGGCAGGGGCAAGGGTGGGTAATTGGTGTCCAACTCGGGCTCCAGCTCATCTTCGGGATCCTCACTAAGTTTAGTGCCGCCGAACGCCTGTTTAGCAAACTCCAGACTGGCCTCCTGTTGCCGCGACGTCTCTGCCGCAACAACCGCCTCGTCCTCTAGAGCAGCGGAATTGGTGCCCAGAATCTCCTTGCCTAAATTGCCACCCTCCATGGTCTCCACAGCCTCTTGTGCGGAACCTTGCTGCACGTGTTTGGTCAAATCACTCAAGTCCACCAAACTGTGTCCCTGTTGAGCCAAACTGTACAGCCGATTATAGTTCGAGATGAACCGTTGAGTCAAGGACAAACTCATGTCAAACGTGGCGGGCCGCTGATAGTCCACTGTATTGGCCGCAAACGTCTGGAACAGACGTACCAGATCCATCAGTGTCGCATCCCGGCTGCACACATTGTCCTCGCCCAGCACAAGACCCAGCTGCGAGCACGTGAGCACCAACTCTTCGTCCATGCTGCAGAACCCTTCCAGCGACCGCCGCATCAGCGCAAACATCTCCTCCATAGAACACTGCTGTAGCTCCGAGCCCGAAATATCCTCAAATAGCCGGGGATAGTCCGCGTGTTCGCCAGACACAACGTAGGTTTTGTCGGTCTCTGCAAAATGAACCAAAACAGGCACAGAGAGATCAATATCCAGTGACTGATCGTAGTACTCGGCAGTGTTGTCAGCCAGCTCGGCCGCCGCGGCATCCTCGTGGCCCTGTAGAGCCTCTGAGGCGGCTTCATCAAGAGGCAGCTCCTCTGCGTCGATGCCCTTGGCTAGGGCGCCAGGGCCACCGTCTGCTGCCGATGTCGCAGCCGCCGATGGAGCCGATGTTGCGCCAACATCCTCCAGGTCCTCCATTTCGGCGGCAAACTCGCCGCCGCCTAGCTGACCATCTTCAGGCGCAGAACGTTGATGCCTCTGATCAGCCGAGCCTCGTAGACCTGCTTCATCTTGAGCTGCAGCCGGCTCCACATGCGCATCGACACTCTGACCGGGAACATTGTCACGTGTACTGTCAGCTTGACCGGCAGCAGCGTCAGCCGGACCGTCATTCGCATGGGCATCAGGCTCATTCGCACCGTGTACCGTAGTAGACGCATCGACATGCGCCACAGAATCTGCGGCAGCTTGTTCATGTCCACCAGCCGCCGAGTCATCATGCGACGCATGTACAGCATCGGGTGCACCATTGGCAGCACCACCGTCATGAACGTCTGCTGGCAGGCCCGCTGCACCTTGCTGAACGCCTGCTGCGGTAACGTTGCCGCTCGCGCCAGCAGTAGAGCTAGTACCACTGCTGCCAGCACCACTGCCACTACCAGCAGTAGACCCATGGCCGATGCTACCATCAGCATCTGCGCCACCAGCACCGTGAACACCATGGTCAGCGCTGTCAGCACCAGTAAGGTCCATGTCAACAGCCGCAGGGGCAGAGGCAGCTCCGGGAGCGACAGCGGCATGGCTGACGGCAGGAACTGGGCCTCCGCGTGCTGCTTCCACTGCGTCCACTGCTTCCATTCCTGCTGCGGATACGTCTTCCATCCCGCTGTGTAGCTGTACTCCTCCTTGGGCTGATGCTGCTGGTGCTGCTGCCTCTTGTGATACTGCTGGTGCTGGTGCTGCTGTTCCTTGCCCATGGCCTTCTCCTTCCACCGCATTGTCCCCCGCTTGTGCCACCGCTCCGAGTCCTGATGATACCTCATTTTGCTGTTGGTTGGGGAGCTTATCTTTTTTTTGTTGTGGGCTTCCCTCTTGCATATGAATGTGACCATCGGAATTAGACTTTGCATGGGCTGTCGCATCTTCCGTATCGGGGGCATCATTGGGAACATTGGGAGCATTGGGAGCCGAGGCTGTCCCAACGTTTGAGTTTGCTGAATCAGCATGGGGGAGGGCTGAACCGACCCCGACACTGGCTGAGTCAGCGACCTCGACCGCCGCTGACTCATCATCGTCGTCGTCCACAACCACCGGATCCGTTTCGCCACCAATCCCAATTTCGCTTTCCATCCCCACGTCCTCCACCCTGTCACCCTCGCCGTCCGCTGCTTCGTCCTCCTCGTACTCCAGCATGTCCTCTACATCGCTCATGTCTCCGTCCATCGGGTAATCCAGCTCAGGAGTCGCTTCCATGGTACCTGGCGCTCCATCCATCACAATCTCCATGTCGGTACCAAGGTCGCTCTCTCCCACGTCCCCCACAACCTCCATGGCGTCATCCAAGTTGTCACTCATACTTACACTGTTTCTGTGTTAAAAAAAAAGAAGGAGATAGAAAAATCTCCACGGGCAAAAATCGTCGGGTTTGTGTCTCTTTTTTTGCGCTCAATCGCCTCTGCGGGTCTTTGTGTCGCTTCGTTCGTCTTTTCAGCCACGTGGCAATAATCTACTACCAAAAAGTCGCGTCGTGGTTGTGGCACAAAAAAGTGGTGTGGAGTAATGAGGCCGGTTTGAGGCTCAGAATAAGTGTGAGGCAACCTAAACGGCAGGTCATAACCTGTGCTTATTCTTGTCCCATTGGAACTTTAAATGGAGACCGGGGTACAACGATGGAAATGGAAGAGTGAAGGAGTGGTTATAAAAGGGGTTTTTGTGTACTTGATTTTTGCCTGTTTCTCCAGGGTTTTCTAATTTTTACATGTTTTTTTCCGATTTTTCCCGTAATTTTTCCGATTTTCCCAGATTTTCCCACATGTTTTTCCATGTCTCACAAGATTTTCCATGTTTTTTTCAGAAAATCGAGAATAATCATCAAAAATCGTCAAAATCGTCAAAAAATAAATAAACGTCTATAATTTGCCACCACCAAGACACCCTCACCTTACCGTTCACGTGACCACTTCCTTCGCCACATCTCCTCCCGTACCGTACCCCTTTTTTTAAACCCCTATTTTTCCGACACGCGCTAATGCACACTTCTTCCTCTATTCAACACCTCTTTTCCGTCCTAGTACAAAATTCTCTACAGTAGCTACAGTACCTGTCCATTAATTTTTGGTATCTCATTCATTATCTATAATACAGTCGTTAGTTCCACATCTATCATACCCGCCTCAAACCTTGAGCTTTGCCTCGAGTTTCATAAAATCCAGCACGTCGGTCATCTGTTCGATTTCCAGATCGTATCTCTGGGTCACGAGCTGCGACTCAAGGTCGGCCAGGTCAATCAGGGGCTGTTTTCGCGTCTTGACGGGCGAAACGGGTCCAAAGGAAGTATCCAAGCTGGTTCCCTGGGACAAGGAGACGTTTCCAGCGTCATCATCGCCTGCCAGAGACACAAAACGAGGCTTGCTTTTGAGCTTGGTAATGTACTGACGCATCTTGAGCACTGTATCGGGAGTTCCCATGGGAGTGGAATCGCTCAAATGGCAGTCTGGAGAGTCCCAGTTGGGGTTGAAGGACGGCAGCGGTTTGGCAATGACTGGTGTGGTGTCAATGTTGAATGCGGGTATCGACGGGAACGGCGCCGTGTGGTTTTCCGAGTCGTTTTCGTCATCATCGTCGTCAGCATCATCTCCATCATCTGCCAGTCCATGAGAAGGGGGGTAGAAGAGATTGCAAGTGCTGACTGTTGCCGGGGTACCCATTTTGACACGTCGAACATTCTGCTGAAACTGGCCGGGTGTAAGGGGAGTGCTGGGGGGTCTTTTCGAGCGGTTTGTGGACAGGCGAGGCGTGCTCCACGAGTCATTGTTGTTGTTTTCTCGCTTGAATTTGGGCGACAAGTGTGCGATTTGAGGCGAAGGCATGCTGAACGACGAATCTGCGGCCATTGAGGTGTTGGAGCGCGACTTTCGCAGCTGTTTGGTGGGACTGGACGGTCGTCCATGTTGCGAGATGCGTTGGCCATTGGAATCAAACGTGGCCATCACAGAGGGAGAGTGTTGTTGGGACACAGACACAGAGACGTTTGTGTCCGACACACTTTTCAGCGTTTGTGACTCGTCCTTGTAAATGCTCACCTCGTTGTGATTGTGTTCGTAGCTCTTGTTTGTGTCCATCGGCCTGTTCTCTTTATTGGCACCACTTTTGTCTGCGTTTTTTCGAATCGAGTTTCGAATCGAGCCCTTGAGCAGGTTGATGGAGCTCAGATCGGCTCGGGGACGGGTCGGCGTGTCCATTTTCGGTGAAATTGTGGGCGTTTGCGTTCTGCGTGTGGAGACGTTGGTGATCAAGAGAGAGATGTGTATGGTGTGTGTGTGTGTGTGTGGTGATTTTAGAATCCATCTAAGGTGCATAAAATAAGCTTTGCTGCACTGATTGTGTCTTGCCGTTTTGGGAGGAGGGTAAACAAACAGAGTTTGGACGGAGTTGAAAAAATATTTTGAGATGGTGCTGGTGCGAAAAAAATGTATGTGCGCGCCGTGAGATAAAGATGTATTTGTGATCAGCAGGAGTGGGAGAATCAGTCATGTGATCAGGGGGGACTAGAGGGGCATTTTTTTCAACTCGGTACAGTCTACAGTGTATCAAAAGAGAGCAAAGAAGGGTCAAAGTTGGTCTAAAAGTTGAGCTATTTGTATTTTAAAGGTGTCTGTGCAATTACACTGCTTGATTTAGTAGATTAGCGGACTGGTCTTGTCGCTGACGAGCTCAGATTACGTCGTTTGAGACTCCTTCATTACCCAGTCATGTGCATCAATTTCCCGTTCGGGATTTAATTAAACAAAACCTAAACACAAGGCTAAACACAATGGGTTTGTTCAGACATGGTTCCATGATTCGACTGGTCATTTTCGGGATCAGGTTTGAGGCGGTGGGTGGAAAATGTAGATAAGCGATGTGTTTAGCGGCTTATTCCGTGGACACTCCTCGTTTTGTGCTCGTTTTGTGTCCGACAGCTCTCCTGTTTACTAGCATGTAATTCTTCTTGTACATAGCTAACCGGGGGTGTATAGGTTTGTGAGATGAGGAACGGTTGAAAGTGGTGATAAATGAGAAGCTGAAGAAACCGCGAAGAAATGTGCACGGAAACGATTTCAACCATCTCAAACAACTTCATCGTTGATACTGTGCCATTCTCCTGGTTTATCCTCCCTGCACCATCTACACTGTACGCACTGTAAGTATATCCTCCATGCACCTTGTTTCCTCCTTCTCCTATCTCCTATCTACACTAACGACACTGCGATACTTGTACCAGTACAGTGCTACACTAACGAAAAAAATGCTCAAATTGAAACCCTTTCGAGACACCAGCAACAAGTCCAACCAGCATGGGCCTGTCGATGAAGTGGGCCATATCACCCGAAAAGTGGCTGCTCTCAATATCAACCATACAGCCGACAAGGAGAACCGGGTTCCTGAAGGAAAGACGTTTGTGTCTCAATCGTCGGTTTTTGCTCCTGATTCTCCCGCCACGCCAAAGAGAAAGCCTCTGGGACTGATTGATTCGCCGGGACCAAAGCCAAAGGATTATGTTTATCACACTGTGAGTACGAGGTGACGACGAAGGAGTCACCAAAGTTGTACAGACAAGCAGACGACGGAGTCTGCGAGCTGTACTAGTGAGAATGACAGAAGAACAGACAGAAGAACAGACAGAAGAACAGACAGAAGAACAGAGTTGACATGTCTACAGTTGAGCTCACATGATAGCATACCACACTTAGCTACGGCTGAATCACTAACTGGACATCTGCGTGTCTATCTGATCACGTGATCTGGATCATACATTCACTAACACAGTCGGAACTAGCGCCACATAGAAAACCTCTTGGAAGCGCAGCCAACGAGGCCAACATTTCTCGAAAGCTCAAAGCCAACGATCCCGCTCGACGAAAGCTGGTTCTGATGAGATAACTGAAAAGCGTCAACAAGACGCCACACTCGCATTATATACTATACCCCTGCTGCATATGCATCACCTAACCAATGAATTATGATACCACCAAAGTGAACGGACAAGATGGTGTAGTCGCCAGGGGACAAGACCCAAGTGTACTGTACAAGTAGATCAAGTCTGAGCTGTAATTGTGTAGGTATAGCTTTGTGTCATCCAAGAAATGATTCAATATGGGGGGTCATTAGTGGGTGTGTTATACAGGCATCTGTAGTGGTGATCCAAGGCAACAGTATCATACTGTACAGTTCTTTCTGCTTTGCCGTTTTTATGAGACATCAATATTATACTATCATTTTGTTGGTGTACCAGGTACCAGGTACAGATAGTTTGCTTATTATTCCTTTACATTTTATTTATCATACGAATTTATACTGGTACTCACCTGGCAATAGTAGATGTGTTTGACTCCACATTAATAAAATGGGAACTTGTTTCAAAAATAACAAAAATACAAAACAACTGGTGGCGGGTACTATTACACCAACCTCTATCAGTTATCCTATTTTCTACTTGTTTTGCGTCCAGATATGAACTCCACCTTTTTACAAATCAACTGCTGAACTATCAAAGATCTGAAACACTATAATGTATAATACTGTATAGCTAATGTATAATACAGTAAAAAATGGATACACTCCTCGAGCACATCAGTTTATAATATACCCCATTGTACAAACAGCCTACTCTTACTGTTGATGTAATCGTCTACACTTTCAATTGTGCAGTGTACTGTAGAACTCTCCACCTGTATCGTAAAACTACCCACTTATCTTGCAAGTCTCTCTGATGGGCTTACAACATTCGGGGTTCTCGGTAGCTCGAAAGGTGAGCATGACGGGGTCGGGACAGGAGTACGCGTTGCCCTTAATATAGACAACCTGGCCTCCGTGAAGAGGATCGTCGTAAGAGTTGCAAGAGTACCATTCAGTATTTCCGTAGTAAGAGACAGACTGAACATCCCCGTGGCCAGAAAACACCCAGCCGCCGAGATAGCCGGATCCGGGTCGGGCGGACGACCATCATCACCAGCAAGAAGTTATCGAGGAGGCATGCCGGGAGTCTCAACTTCCACGAAATTGTCTCCCACAGCATTGGGATTGAAGTAGGAAAAGCCCTGGGTCAGTTCGTAGACAATGGCGTCTCCTCGGACCTGCAATCTGCCGACCTCAGCAGAGAGTACTGTGTAGTACCGGATTCCCCGTAGGCCTGGGGAGCAATAAGTAGCGAGAAGAAGAGGGTTGAATGTGGTGGATGTAATTATTGGAGTGATTCTACAGTGAAGGAGTATTGTATTGTTATATTCGTTCTCAGCATTGGGCTTGCCCTATTGAGTAGGTGGTGGAGGTGGTGGTGGCCTAACAGCTGTCTAGGATTTGACACAGCAAAATGTCATAAAAACACCCATGACGGGAATCAATCGTGCCAGCTATGATAACGCATATGGAGGACCTGGTAGATTCTGTTTTCATAGGACAGTCTATATATTCCACAACGTTCGACAACGTTCGACAACGTTCCACCGTGCCCCACTTCAAGATCAATCATTTTTATTTTATTTCAATTTAATCTCCATTTAATATCAAGCAACGGTCAGATGACTGGAGATTCTATTCTAGGAAATAACTTTCCACGGCATGATGTCATATCGAACGGCGATAACTTTAATCGATGAGCAGTCCTGCTTAAAATAGCTACAACGATAAACCTTATTATCCCCGACCTGGGGAATAAAGAAGAATAATATCGAAGAGATTGGGAATAAATTGAGAAAAAAAAATGGAAAGAAAATAGACACTTTGAAGGCAACAATTTCTCAATATGGAGAACATAATACCCCCAGTGCTACGTTTTTTGCCCACGTTTTCAGTTTTCTTTTAATTTTTTTTTCTTCTTTATAGCCGATGAACCCCCGCGCAGGTACCACGCATCAAAACCCAATCCCCCCTGTAACTGACGTCATTATCGCCCAATATCTTGTTGCATGTTGCATTGGATTAAAATAGAACACACAAGAGTTGCGCTCATCTGATTTTTCTACAAGTATATATATACCCCCTCTGGGCCTCCTCATATCAGTATCAACCACATCTACAACCACATCCACAACAACATCTACAATGCTCTTCAAGACTCTTTTCACCGCTTCCGTCGCTCTGGCTGCTCCTATTGCCTGCGAGCCCGAACACACCGAGTCCAACACCCCCAAGTACACTCTTAACATGTTCCCTCAAGCTGGTGTCATTGGCATGAAGCCTCTGCAGGTCCGAGGATCCTCCATTGTCTACGGACTCGAGCAGGGATACTCCTACTTCACCGTTGACGCCGTTGGAGACAACCTGGTCGATGTGGAGTCTCCTGGCCAGGGCCCCAAGGAGCTGTACGCCGCTGACGACGGAGAGCTGGTCATCAACGAGCATCCTTCCAAGGTCGGAAACGGATACATTGGCGGCTGGAAGTTTGAGGGAGACGGCTCCGTCAAGTCTGTCTCTTACTACGACAACCACGAGTGGTACTCGTGCACTTCCAAGGACGATCCTCTGCACGGCGGACAGGTTGTCTACGTGAAGAAGGGCGACAAGTACGCTTGTGACGACCCCGTCAAGTTTACCGTCGGTGCTACCAAGCAGTGAGCGGGATAATTTATAACATTAACATATTACGATTTTGAATGAACCCGAATCTAGGCGAAGCTTAGATTGGTACAGTAGATGAGTTAACAGTAGATGAGTTACAGTACGAGTAGAGGAGTTACTCTTGTGGAGGAGCTACTGAAAAAGAAAGGGGAGGGTAAGTACAGTACAGAGGAGGAATAAGGGGAGCTGTTCTTGGAGAAGTAGGTGTAAATGATGCATTAGTTGCCATGGGGATGACTAAAGTATAATTATGGACAGTGTTGAGTGATTCAATTTCAATCACCAGAAGGTGCGATTGTAGTGTCCTTCCATTTTTGGTAGTTGCGGCCACTTGAGGGATCAGCAACTGCAGAAAAATGTACTACAAGGGTAGGGTATTATTATATGAAAATGATCCCCTTGAGCCTCCCATTCTAATAATGTAGTCGGTCTTCGATTTCCATGATCACAAAGAGTTGATTTAGCATCTTCGGAATAACGAGTTGAAACCACTTTTAGTAAAGCAGAAGATATCACAACAAAGGAAAAATGTATTATGAGGGGGTAGTATTTTTTTATTAAAATAAACCTTTCGAGTCCCGGATTCCAATGGTGTACTCATATTACATCCCCCCTACGCGTTCTGCCGGAATCCCACGAAATTACATCTTGTCCCCAGTGACTGGAAGGTGCACGTGACATGGATATCTCATTTGACGAAGAATTCATCTCTCAGACTTGAGATTTTGGACAGACCAGAGTTTTTGTCAGACGGGAGTTTTTGCCGTTTTGGTGCACTTCTCCAACTGCCAACTGCTCTGGATTATCCTTGTTTACGACACGTTTAAGAGCCACGATAGTGTCTCCAGCTCGGTGAATATGCCACCAATGAGCAAATTGAGGCGATTTTCCGAGTAAACCGCACATTACAAACATAATGCACTTTTCAGAATTTCGATAGCTGGTTTCTGTCTCTGTACTCCCCTCAAACATGTTTTGATAATGAACATGGGTGGTACTGTACGGGGTTTGGTACTGTACGTAACAGTGTAACAGGACTGTTTTTGTGAATAACCGAAGAGCACGAATCGGATATGTTCAATGAGTCTGAGACCTGTAATTGCACCGAAACACGCCTTGAACTACTACAGCAGAGCTCACACACACCAACTCTCGAAGACAGGCCATCGTCGAGAAAGATGGTGAAGAGTCAGCTGTATCTAACTCGACTGTGAATCGTTTCTGCAGCAGCTCACTTTATACAGAGTATACAATTATACGTTGCCAGGTAGACCCTCCGTTGGATTCACTCGCTCTGTTTTTCTCGCAGCTCCAGATCTTCCCGGTTCGATTTCCATTGACAACTCTCATAAAACTCTACCAGTACTCATGTTGAATCCGAACAATTAGAACCCGTCGTACACCAGACTGTCAGATCTTACCAGGTAGGGGTACCATCGCATGTACCACTCTTAGACACATGCTCGACCAGGGAGTACGAGCAGTAGACACGTCCACACAGACTACTTGAACGCCACAAAACGGTTCACTTCTCATTCAATAAATAATACCCTTCCGTAGAGTAACTACGTACTCGTACCGTACCTCTCTTAAACCATCTCCATCACCCTAACCTCCTCTTCGAGCTCACGCATGTGCATTTCGGTCTTTTTCAACGCCAGGAGTTCTCGTTTCAGTTCACGACGACACTCAAACACAACTTTTTCGGCAGCCACCAACGCCTTTCGTTTGTCCCTGATGCGATCTTTGGTCTTGATAATGCTCTTGACCACCGTAAACAGCAGGTTTTGAGTTTGCTGTAAAAGGCTGGGAACACAACCGCTGTTCATGTTTGTAGAGTACAAAAAGAAGAGCAGTAAATGTACATGTTCAATCTCATTTGTATACTAGCCACGGTGGATAAATGTAGATATTTCGTCTCTAACTATAGACTTTCAATGTATGCCCGATTGGGATCTTCTCGTGGGGCATCACCATTTGGGCAGGTGGTGGAAATGGAGGATTCTACGCAGAATTTCATGAAGCTGAAAAGGGACATTGGTAGAGCTTGAATTTAAAAGAATTTACGTACTTTTTATATTTTTTGCGGACCCATATCTGTGGGAATACAGATTTTTCAAATTTACGCGACTGTCAAAAATCCATCTTTATTCATAATGTCCAAATTGGGCTGTCCCGATTGGGATAGAACGGGAAGATACGAAATGTGGAGAATCTGGAATGAAATCAACTGGATGACATCTCTAACGCAGTGAAATACATCATTTTCGCCAGGACAGGTGTCAACTTCTCTTCTTCCAGTCTCACCACCTCAAGGTCGGATTACATAAGCAAAATTCGATTACGTAATCAGACAGAGCGTTAATAATTAGTACCAGAGGACAAAGGAAAACGCCACGGTCATTTTGGTACCATGTAATTGATATATCTTTGGTGGTATTATGATTCTGTCGCGATTCTTGCCATTCGTCAAAGTTACATGTCTCTTGAATAACTATTCGATTATTTCACCTTCTGAGTGTCCAAATAACTTGAAATTGAAACCAGTAGTTGAGGACGACTCTACAACGCCATAGTTCAAGTTTAATGTCAATATCTTCAAAACTGGCGGTTTTACAGACTATCAACCAAACGGTGGATTACTGTACTTACCCCGGTAGCACTCTACAAACGTACAGTACGAGTAGCTATATCACGGCTACTCCGTCTGTCACGTGACTATACCGCCCTACTCCGTCTGTCACTTGACTGCCCCTCCTGCTCCACTGTGCCCTCCTGCAGGGGCGACAATAGATCGTCGTCAAGGAGCAAAAGATCTTCCGTCACCTTGGACACTAAATAAAGGATTCGCGAACGGTGATCCTTACAGTAATAATTGGAGCGGGGACGATTTCCATTACGTCGAATTTGGACGAGTACAGCACGACTGGTAGTTATATACTGATACGGCAATTGGACGTCACGAATGGTACAATATTACAGTATTACCTAAGCAATCGTGCCATATCGTACCAAATGTACAGGCCCAGGTTGGAAATCCGTCACTCCCGCACATGTCTCAATCTGAACACCCTGCAAAAAGAGCTATCTCTGCAAAGATCTACCGTCGTGTAAGGTACAGCACCGTGTTTGTGTGACACGTGAGCGACGTGAGTGTGGGCAGCGTGGAGCAGCACATGTTCGTGTTCTTTGCTGTAGAAATTGCGATAATCGGAATTGCCAATAATTGCCAGTAAATCGCCAATGGCCAATAATGGCCAACTGTCACGTGATCAAACAGCTCGCGTTCAGTTAAATATATCACGTGACCGAGCAATCACCGCGACGCTTATCTCCATGTCTCACGTGACTAGTCTCACACAGCCTACTACTCCGTCTTTCAATGTTTCATCCCTGTCGCGGTGTTTCAGACGCGTCAAAGCGCAATTAACAAGACCTGACTAGGAGATCAGATGATCCCATGGCCGTTTTTGGCCGGGGATTTGATCGTCACGTGACCAGCGTCTGCACCCCGCCTTGCGACACGTCGAATTCGTCTTTTGGACGCGTCCCGGCTTCTTGACGAGTCTCCGCGCATACGCGCATGGTTGCGTTTCCCCATTAGGCTTTTGGAAATCCCAATTCGGCAGGACCAATTTGGGACAAGGTTGGTTTTAGACTTTTGAAACACAGGTTTGCATGTAACCAAGGTTTGGTTGCTGTTGCTATCTGCGCACTTTTGCACACTACGACATGTAGGGATGAAGGGGCAGGGTGTTGATAAGTATTTGTTTTTATGGGCTTGGCGGTTGTGTTTTTTTTACCCCTTGAATTGAGGCGACTGCATTTTTTTATTATTTTTTTTTCACTGTTGCTTTTTTTCCACTGCAAATCACTTGAATTCACTTTTCAGTTACACTCACTTGTCCACCGTGACCCGTCTGTTTAAAGTGTGATTGGCGTGGTGAAAAAATTACGTGCATATATTGGCTGAGGGATTAACCAAAGTGATGAGACGAGGAGGAGTGCATTTGGCGGACCACTGGTCGGGTTTACCACAATGTAAAAGACACAAACGGACACGCCAGATCCAACTAGGTACACGCCTTTGCTCCCCGCAAGTGCTGCCTCCACATTTCTACAGATATTATTTGTCTGCCGCACTAGAAACATCGGCTCCACGTCTGTAATGTGGGCGACGCGTCCGGATCGCCGTTTCCAAACTGTAAGTGTAAGGTGATTAAGAGGCGGCAAAAAAAAAGGAAAAAAAAAAACACGAGCAAAAAGTAAAAATAAAACGTGGATTATTATGAGCACGAAAAGAAAAGCAAACCAAATTCATTAATTATACACGTCTGTGGTCACGAGACAAGCATACAAGTACGATACAAGTAATTACACACCACACGGTCTATTTTTATCATCACGGTCTAAACCTCAGCTGCATTAATTGGGGTACATCGCTGTCGGACACTTAACATGGGCTAGCTAGTGGTACCCTGACAGCACGTACAACAGGAGCACTGTAGGAGTACGATACGAGCACCGGTACGTAGTATTTATACCCGTTGTGCGCCCGTTGCCCGGCCAGCTCGTACCCGTCCTGTCTGCGCCATCTTTACCCGTCCTGTTACACCCACCCGCCACATAATATTCCACCGGTCTTCCGACATTGACATATACCTGCACACGGTACGAGGGTGTTTTTGTGGGCGTCTAGTTAGGGGTAACGGCAGGGCGGAGTCGGTCCCACTCACTAGAGTGCTAGAAATTAGTGTGTCCAGATGGTATGAAGGAGTTGGACGGGAACGATCACGGCCCCACCGTCCTCATGGATCCCTCGTCTATCGCTCTGCACTCACCATTTGTGCCTGATCAACTGTCTCTCATATATTATTTTCTGACAAAGCGCTTGTATTATTTGGTGGCATTATTTTCCGGTGCACTTCCAAATCCACTCACTCAATATTATCTTTAGCCCAGCCACGCATTAGCCCAAAACGAACCCTGTCTGGATATGTGGGCATAGATGTTCGTCGGCGGCGGGGGTGCGAAAATACACCATCATTAAAAAAATTCCAGAAATACACAAGCAGACACAAAAGCCACTGGGTCACGTGACCCCCCCTCCTCCCTCCCCCCCCTCCTTCTATACCTCTCCGCTCGTCTTGCCTCTTCCTATTCATCTCGTCAATCACAAAGTCTAACTCTAACACGCTTCTTCAACACGCGTTTAAGCTTTGCTCCAACCTAAACCTTAAATTCAGATTTCTAAGTACCCCCTTGCATGAGAGCTCTACAATACCGTTTGGCAACCTACACCTTTACTTACACACAACTTCTTCTTCTCACGACGACAACAAGTCTGCGCGCTTCCAGTATCCACATTGCGCAACAGCCAGAAATGTCAACAACGCCACCACGACTTCCACAGCTCCAGGGCCTCACTCCTCTGCGCTTCTCGCCCTACCGACGCAGCGGAAGTAGTCCCCGGAGCAAACGACTCAGCAACTATCGACGAGAAGGACACAAACTGCCGTCGCACAAACAGAGCGGAGGCGCGACAAAGACGCTGGCGGCGTCAACGTCCATGGACTCGCTGGCGTCCATCTCCTCCGTGTCTGCGGATGTGATTTTCGGCGACCTTCGCAAGAGCGAGCTCCACTATCTGGAGGAGTTGCAGCTGTTGATTCAGAGCGATCTGAGTCCGCGCATGACCTCCGTGGTCCGAAAGCTCAAACTCTTGCACGACAACATGCCCACAGACGGGTTTTTCAACTGGGTGAGTATATAACACAGGAATGGTTTGAAGGCGAAGCGGGTTGAAAAGCGCAACAACCACACAGACGTGGGTCGATTCCAGGTGGGTGTCTCCTCTCTGGATCAATCTATGGCATTGGTGCAACATATCTCTTAATGTGCAACCGTTTACTGTTCTCCAACAGCAACCGTTGGTCGTTGGGATTGGTGCATCCGTTTGTCGTTGGAATCCGTTTGTCGTTCTCCCACAGCAATAGTTCAATCTAACCCAGGCACGGGATATCACCCCCCTCTACGCGTCATACATTACAGAATACAAGATTGACGCCAACACCTCCACACACATGCTCTACCTGCTCAAACGGCCGCTGGTGCGAATCCGCTACCTGGCCAAGGTGATGAAGAAGCTGGCGGAAAACTCGCCCGAGTTTGAGAGCAGAAAACAAACCGCCATCAAGTTCAGAGACCTGACACGTCTGGCACGTGACAAGGCCGAGTCTGAGCGAGAACGTGTGGATCTCACCACATTCAACTTCGACCGAGTGGTGCATTTCGACAACCTGCAGGAGACGTACGACGAGTTCGACTACACAACCACTCTGCACCGAGACTACTTTGAAATGTGCGTCAAGCACCGAAGCGGCAAGACGTTCGAAAAGAAGATGGTCGAGGTCTTTCTCGTCACCGACACAACCACCCCCAACAAGGGTATGCCCAGCAACAAGATTTCCGCCGACGCATTCACAGACACCTTCCAGGGCCTTGCCATTTGTGCTCTTGAGGACCCCGGACGAAGTCTGCTTTTCCCACGGTTCAAGCGAGGCGACTTTGTGCTTGTGGAACAGCCCAAGTCACGACTTTCCAGTCGACAGGCCAAGTACGAGATTGTTCTGCAGGCCTCCAACCACAGCACGGTGGTGCTCTACTGCCCTGAGCTGGACCAGGTGAAGCTGTGGTCACGAGTTCTGGGCCATCTCTTTGGCCACGTGACGGACTACTCTGCGTCCAAGGCGTCGTCGGATCTGTTGAAGCTCACCTTTGGCCGAGAGTATTCGTTTGGTATTGAGTCTTCTCGAATCCTGGCAGGCGGAGGCGGTCTTGGAATCGAAATCAAGGAGGAAAAGAAGGAGGTTAAGAAGGTGATGGAAATCAAGGAGGAGAAGGAGAATCCTATCGTGCGAGATATCAAAAACGTTCCTCGTCTCGAGTCTTCTCTTTCTCTGGGCGATTCTCTCTTTGGAGAGTCTCTTGACAAGTTCAAGTACGACAAGCCTGTTGAGGCTCTGAACGTGGTCAAGAAGGAGGTTGGAGAGGATAATGAAAGCGCCAAGCTTGCTGCTCCCACCGAGGCTCCCCCTCCTCCTCCTCCTGCCCCCGCAACTGCTGCTCCTGCTCCTCCTCCCAAGTCTACCAAGCCCAGCTTTGCAGCAGCAGCTATGGTTGCCACGGAGATCATCAAGCCTGCTCCCGCAGAGGCTCCTTCGCAATCCACGTCCATGGAGTCCTTCACTAGCGAAATCATGGACCGAGGAAGCAGCGATTCCAGCTGGAGCGAGCTTGAAGAGGAGGATCAAGAGGAAGAGGAGGAAATGGAACTTGTGCAGGAAACCAAGCCACTGATGCGAGTGGAGTCTCGAGGGTCGGTTGATTTGCCCATCATCGAGCCCAAGCAAAGCTCTTCTCCCGCATCCACTTTGCGACCCAATTCTGCCTACGAAACGGCCTCAGAAGCTACCCCTGCTTCCCCCAACTTCCCCGCTCGTCTGCGAGACAACTCTGCAGCCATTGCCACCCGTCGATGCGCTGCTTCCACGTCTCTGGTCGAGGCCCGAGCTCCTGGCATCAACAGAGACAACTTCAACAAGTCATCTTCTGTGATTGGTGGCAACCAGTACGAAAACATGAGCGCGTTTGCTGCCAATGCCACTCCCAGCGGCTCCAATCCTCTGCAGTGGAACTCGTCCGCCATGCTGCGGCCCACCCACAAGTTTGTGCCCCCGGAGGGTGCCCAGAGCAAGTTCAGCCCCGAGATGGAGCAGGGAGGGTTCAAGTTTGGCAAAAAGTGGTGGTCTCGAGCAGGCAAGTCGCACGCTGACAAGGAAAAGGCCAAGGAGGCCAAGGAGGCCAAGCGACTGGAGAAGGAGCACAAGCGACAGGAGAAGGAGACAGTTCGAGAACGAGAACGTTTGTGGTACGAAAACAACAAGCGAGAGAAGGAGGGACGTCTGGAGGAGATGCGACAGGAGAAGCTCAGAAATGACAACCACCACAGTCCTGTTGTCACCGGCACTTCCACTTCTTCTGCTACTAGCAAGGGTCGAAACGCCCTTGCTGCCCTCAAGACCGTGTCTCAGCTGGTCAAGTCTAAACCCGTGACTTTCGAGCCCACCTTCCAGATGGTTGAGCCCAAGTCCGCCGATTCAGCCAGTCCCTCGTCTTTTTCATCTGCTTCCATCGACACTCCTCGAATGTCTGCTCTTTTGCCCAGCCCCCTGGTGCTGCAAAACCCTGCTCGAAACCAGCCTGCTGTTGTTGAACAGGTTGATGGCTTTGAGCTTGTTTCTCCTGCTACCGCTGAGGGTGAAGTTCAGGCTCCTCAGGTTCCTCAGAATGTTAAGGCTGTGCAGGCTCCTCGGGCTCCCGCTCAGGCTCCTCCTGTCCCGGTTCCTGCTGTTCAGGTCCAGGCCCCCACTCCTGTGGTTGCTCCTGTTCCTCGAGTGCCTGATGTCCATGGTGCTGACGCTAAGGACGATATTACTTGTGTCCCTACCATTGCTGCTGCCTTTGCCAATGCTGCGTCAGCTCCTCCTTCTTCGGCTCCTCCTGTGCCCGTTACGGCCCCCTACACCATGGACAACTCGTCCGTGGCCACCATCACGGCCTCTTCCGTGCCCTCGGAGGCGTCCAACAGCACTTCCAGCTTTGTGACTGCCCCTTCGGTTTCTCCTCCCAAGAAGCTGGCTCCTCCTCCTCCTCCCTCTCGACGCAAGAACAGTGACACGTCTCTCGCCTCTTCGGCCTCCATCAAGTCCGATCTGCAGGCCATGTCTCGGTCTCTCAACGAGTCGCTTTCGCGATCCGCCAGCCAGACCATGAGCACGTCCACATCCACTTCCACCATTGCGTCGCTTGCCAATGAGGAGAAGGAGCTCATGCGAAGCGGTAGTGTGGCAAAGCAGGCCGAGCCCGTTCCTGCAGGCTCTCTGTCCCATCACCTCCGTTCTGCCAAGTCCATGGACTCTCTGCCCTCTTCCATCTCGTCCAAGAGCATTTCTAGCATGGGCCGAGAGGACTCTGGGTTCAGTTTCCTTGAGCCCGGCTTCTTTGGAAACGGTGAGTCGCGTGAGGACGAGCATCTGGGCGAGTCGGACTCTGATTCCGACAACGACTCAGTCCATCTGCTCGACACCCCGGAAATCGAGCAGCTGGAAATGACCCAGGTCAAGGCCAAGGCCGTCATGGTGACCTCCAAGTTGCCCAGCGAGCCCTCAGACTCGTCCATTTCGTCCAAGCGGTCTGTCGCCTCGGGCACTTCTGCCACATCCGGCGGCAGCAGCAGCTCAAAGAACTCGATCCGGTTCACGCCTCTTCGAAACGCCAAGTCCGAAGAGATGCTGCTCAAGTCGGGCCCGTTTGGCTCCAACAAGCCCCGCTCCACCTCTTCGTCCGAAGAGTCCGAGGAGTCGGACACGCTTGCTCCCCTCATCAAGGTCAAGCAACGGGTTTCGCGAGTCGGTTCACCCGCAGAGTGTCTTACTAACCCCGTCCAGAGCAACAACAACGACGGCACCACCATCTTCACCGTCAACGCCTTCACTTCGCGGTGGAAGGGTAACTCGTGGGAGACTCTCAGCGACTCCATGATTGGCCTTAAGGTGTGCATTGGCTCTGACGGAGGCCGGCTCGAGGTGGGTGGAGGAACCTCAAACTCCATTCTGCTCAACAAGCAGTCGGCGCTTCGACGAGGAACCGCCGTGGATGTGCAGCTTCGACAGTCGGCAGACATTTACTCGTTCCGACTTCGAAACTCGCGTGAGGCCGATGCGCTGCTTTCGGCATGCAACTCCGCCAAGAAGGACCTCGTCGACCGACCTCTGGTGTCCATGTCCAACCGGTCGTCGTACACCGCGTCCATCTGCTCCGATAGCTCTCTGGGCACGGTGGGCTCTGGCTCGGGACCTCTCAGTCTCAAGCCTCGAAACAAGCTGTCTCTGCTGGCCCAGGACGACGGCTTGCTACTGCTGCAGAACCTCAAGGCGCGACTTTTCCTGTCGCCTCGTATGTCCAAGCTGTGGCTCAGTCTGGGCGTGGGTCTGGTGACCGTCAACGTGTCGTCTGAGGACCTGATGACCAACGCCAAGACTGTCACCATGAAGCAGCAGGGCTTTGGCGAGGCTGTCTTTTCGGGCTCACTTCCGGCCCAGGCCTTTGCCAAGGACGGCAATGGAATCCGAGTGTATGCTGACTACGAGCAGCTCGGTAATGACGGCATGTCTCAGCGAGATTTGTCGTCCAATGTTTACTACCTCCAGTTGAAGGGTGAAAAGGAGGTTGATAGAGTGTTTGAAATCTTTACCACCAGTTAGTTTAATTAATATATTTATTGTTTATGCCGCTACAGTATCGTAACTAAAACTGTATACAATTTCAAATAAATACTTTCCGTTTTGTACAAACCTTGTTCTGTTTGTGTAACTTGGTTGTGTGTAACGTAACTCTTAAAATCACCACCTCCTCTTTACCGCCACAAAACAACAGACACAAAAAAACCAGACTACACAGATATCCATACCACCCGAAAAAAATTATACCATTGGTGAGTACTACAACACATTGTGACACAAACAGAACATGTGGGGTGATCAGTGTGACACAAAGAGAACAAAAAAGTGGGGTGGTCAGTTTAGTGATACCATGAGATACCAAGAGACAATCAATTAACTATATAACAAACTGCTTAGAGGAGAGCAGCCATGACCATGGGAACAATGGCAGCGGCACCGGCAACAGCCTTGGCAGCACCGTTGGCCTGAGCAGGGGTGCTCTCAGGGGCCTGGGCGGGAGCGGTGGGCTCGGTCTTGAGGGTGTGGGTCAGAGTCTGAGTGAGTCGGACGGTCTCGTCGGCCTCAGGAGCGGGCTTGGGGGCAGCGGGCTTGGAGGTCTCGGGCTTGGGAGAAGCCTTGGGAGCCTCAGACTTGGGGGCCTCGGACTTGGGGGTCTCGGTAGCCTTCTTGACGCACTTGGTGCAGACGGTGGAGGTGACGGTGGACTGAGAGTGTCCAACGACGGTGGAACCAGCAGCATCAACAGAGGTGACGGGGCAGTCAGTGACAAAGACGGTGACAATGTCCTCCTTGTCGTCCTCAACGGGAGTGGGCTTGGCAGCCTTGGGCTTGGGGGCCTCAGTCTTGGCCTCAGCAGCGGCGGAAGAAGTCTTGGTGCACTTGGGGCACACGGTAGAAGTAACGGTAGACTTGGTGTGGGTGACAACGGTGGCGCCAGCAGCATCAGTGGTGGTGACGGGGCAGTCAGTCTCGTAGATGGTGATGTAGGTGTCAGTGCCGTTAACACCGATGACACCGTTGGGGATGGTGCCGTTGGCGTAGGTACCAGCAGGGACAGGCTTGCCATCACCGTTGATGAAGAAGATACCGACGTTGGCGCTAGCGTTGGAGTTGGAGCTGGAGTTGGAGCTGGAGTTGGAGTTGGAGTCGGAGTTAGAGTTGGAGTTGGCAACGGCGCCGGCAACGGGGGAGGCAGAGGCAGAGGCAACAGCGGACTCAACAGCGGGAGAGGCAGAAGCGGAAGCAGAAGTCTCAACAGCGGGAGAGGCAGAAGCGGAAGCAGAAGTCTCAACAGCGGGAGGGGCAGAAGCGGAAGCAGAAGTCTCAACAGCGGGAGAGGCAGAAGCGGAAGCAGAAGTCTCAGCGGCGGAGGTCTCAGCGGCGGAGGTCTCAGCGGCGGAAGTCTCAGCAGCAGAAGTCTCGACAGAGGAGGTCTCGACAGCAGAGGTCTCAGCGGCGGTGGAGGTGACCTGGGCATCAGCCTTGGCGGCAATATCCTTGGCGCCCTCAGCAACGGCGGGATCAGCAGACTGCTGCTGCTTGAGAGCCTCATCTCGGGCCTTGGTGAGTTCCATGGCCTGGTCAACAATCTCGTTGTAGAAGTCAACATTGAAGGCGGGGACGTCAGATCCGGACTGGATAGCAACCTGAGGCTTCTCGGCGTTGGGGGTGTATTTCTGGATGATCTTGACACGAGGGTTCTCCTTCTCGGCCTTGGCAGCAGCCTCCTGAGCAACGTACATGTCGAAGACAGTCTGGATGGCAGAAGCAACGTCGGCGCCGGTGTAGGCACTCTGGGCCTTGGGGTCGGCTTGAAGGGCCCACTCGAGAGCGGGGAGAGCAGTCTCGACAGTGGACAGATCAACGGCAGTAGTCCAGTCGAGAACAGCCTCGGAAGCAGCGTAATCCTGCTGCTTCTGGAGACCGTCAGCAAGGCCAGCAGTGGCAGTCTTGTAGTAGACGCTGGGGTCCTTCCAGGTCTCTCGCTCGCCAGAAATTTGGGCAAGGTTCATGTAGTAATCGTAAAGATCCTCCAGGACGTGGAAAGAGGTGAAAACCTCCATGTTGTCGAGCTCAGGGTCAACCAGAAGAGCAAGGGCGGTCTCATCGGTGGTAATGAGAGGAGCAGCAACGACGAAAGCGGCGAGGGCGGCAACAGCGGCGATAGAAAACTTCATAATGAGAGACTGGGGTAGGGAGTGAAGGTGGTTTGTTTCTTGATATTTGGTGAGAGGTGAGTGGGTCTATATATATAGCGTCTGGGGCTGTTGGTGTTCCATTTTTACCTTGCATTTTTTTCTTATGGAACACTTGGACATGCTTGACTTGGAATGCGCGGAGGCGCTACTGTACTGGCAGTTAGTATCGGCGGGTGCAGAGCCGTAGACCATTCATCTCCACGAGCTAGTATACTGTAACTTGACTTGTGGACGAGTTAGTGGCTGTCATGTTGTTGGTTCGTAGATCTAAGAGTTATAGATGGGCTTGGGGTTTTTAACAACTGCAATTGTCTCAGAAGGGACAAATTGTCTTCATATCCGTCTTGATCATCGTGCAACGGTTTGGAGTTGGGAAGTTCTGCATCACGCCTTGTCCATAGTCATGCGGGACTAATGCAGAGCGTGACTATGACAACGGACGCGCTAACCCGTCAGCTATTATTTATAGATTTCATTTATGATACAGGGCGATGAGGTGAGTGGGGGAGATGAGGAGACAGAGAGAGGTGCGATGAGATTTGCCCATGTTTTGCCCCGAGCAAGTGACGGGGTATCTGGTGGTATACAAGAGGGTATGATGGAAGTGTTGAGCGAAGGGGTACCATAGATGCGACTTGTCCACGACGGTACCATTCGATTATCATGCGCCTACGTCCACGGTACCGTAGTCTGGAGCGTATGCAAACAGTGCTCTCTAATTCTTCAAGAAGCACTCACTCTGATTCACCAAGACCAATACGAGCTTTGACACTTGCCAAGAAAAGGCCAATATCCATCTGGGCCCTAACCGCTAGGGTGGGTTCTATTGATGTCGACTTGGTATGCGAATATCAGGCGCTACTATACAGATACAGCTGCATCATTTGGAATGGTGGACTAGGCTACAAGCATTCGCGTTTCCACAGTTTGGGCAATGGGCGGTATGCGGAATTATTGAAGATTGTAGCAATGAGCAACCGTTGAACTTTTGGGTGCGTGCCGAACTTTTGACATGTCCTTGTTCTCCTTGTTCTCCATGATCTGACTGCATTAACAACTAATGGCTATTTCGAGTCTGGAATACAGTCGCCAATACCCCTTACATACAAGGAAAAGGAGGCTATGGAACCGTGCCAAATTTCTATGGGCTTGTTTTGCGCAGCAGAAGCAATCAACCTCCGAGATGCATGATGCTTGCCCGGCACTAAAAAACCACCATTAGTGCCAACCCAAAAGATCCCGGACCGAAGAGCCTTCTTAGGTCTTCCATGGGGATAACGGCCTGACAAGGGGGCCATGTATAGTGTCTGGATTCTGCTCTATTGGAAGTAGCGGGTTTCCAAATTCGGTGTTTTTCGGCCCCGCTTTTCAGCTCTATCAATGAGTTCAAAAACACAAACAAGTCACAGGGTATGAAAACACGCCGCGGCCTTGGCTAGAAACAGAACTAACCCATGTTTCTGTTGTTTTCGCGTCAAAAGGCGCTATCTTCGCGATTTGGAACCATCCAGGAATGTGCATGCGTGAATATCGGCGCAGAAGATGCTGCGAGTACGAGTAGTAAACATGACCAATGTGTTTCTTGGCAGGCAGAGAAGGTGGTCAGGGAGGAGATTTGATTGGATAGCGGCGATTTCAGCTTCATTGTTTTTTCTTCTAACATTGCAAATGTACTGTAATTGCATGTTTAGTGCGATTTCATTTTCTGGAGCTTGGGTTCAGCTGGTCTGGTAAATAATGGCCCAAAAAAAGACAACAGAGGTATATGTAGTTGAAATAAGCAGTTTAATGTGGTGTATTTATGGCGTCGAAAACCGATTGTCTTGATCAAGAAACATTTGACGGTGTCGGGTGTGTTCCCCGAATTATACCCTGGTGTCACATCACAGTGTCTACAGTATCTCTACATTTGTGCGAGTACAAAAAACAGCGCGCAAAACCGTGGAAACTACCACCGGTTCAAAAAGCCACACGCACTAACCCACCTTTCCTTAGCTCACATCCCGTTTCGAGAACACACACCCTTGTAAAACTTATGCCTGAACCACACACTCCCGTTTGAGAGCACGGAGCTAGCATGTTAGACCCGTCGACGCTGGGTAACTGGCGGTAGGACGACTATAAGGCCATAATTAGCGAAAAATTGCTGTTTGCTTCTACAGTAGTTGGTTCCACTTTTTTTTTCAATTTTTTTTCATTTTCTTTTTTACCTCAAGGGATTTTTTTTAAATTTTTTTTAAATTTTTTTAAATTTTTTTTTATTCTAGGGAAATACATTAAAGCTACTTGAGGCCTATAAAATGCTGAAACCCACACGTCGGACTCAAACTCGGGTAATCAGGGGAGAGCAGATAACTCAATTTTTTTTCTTCAACTTTTTTCCATCTCACATACGTCCAAACTGCATGTGGAGACCAACCAGCCTTCGTGGCCAAGTGGTAAGGCGCGGCACTAGTAATGCCGAGATCATCAGTTCAAATCTGGTCGAAGGCAGATTGCCCCTGGGGGTTATTTTTTTCCCCCCTGAAATTTCCCCCAATTTTTGGTAATTTTTTGGACTTGTTGAGAGCAGGAAAAGTAGCGTCTTTGAGTGGTTGATGTGTTTAGGAGGTGTATTGGACAGTATAATGAAATATTTCAAGAGATTCAACATTTTAAATGCGAATTGATATGATAAATTACTTTTAGGCAATTTCATTTGATTTCTTTCGATTTTTTCCCCCAGTTTTCTCCCTATTTTCCACGCCGCATCAATTAAACTTGCCTATCTCTCCTTTAAGGTTACCCCTTGCATGAAATCTACGTGTAATATGTTGGAGAAATTATGTGATGACTAACACACCTAACCCAAAGAGCTCACAAGCTGTGTGCAGTGCGAGAATTACGTCCAATGGGATGTTCAGAACAGGAAGTTTAAGGTTAACTGCAGCTCATAGATATAAATGAATATCGCCTAGTGGGAATACCATCACGATCATCTACGATTATCATGGTATTATCACTAGGCTTGACCCCCCAACTTAGTGTGTACCGTAGTATTAATCTTTAGACTTTCAGCATAAACTGCTTGAGGAGGACGAGGATGACACAATGAAGCTGAAAAGTGTTTAGAAACATTCCAATCGACCTAGAGACGCAGAGTGCCAAGGATATATTACAAAACTTTCACAACCTCTGCATTTGCTTTTGTTTCCATTAGTTTTTGCTGTAATCTTTTTTCCCCGCCGGTACGTGGTTTATTCATAGGAAGGGTGAATACCTGATCCCGGTGGGGTTTGAACCCACAACCTTGAGATGTCTAACCGTACAATGAATTACAGTCGGAATCGAACCCACCATCTTTGGCTGGTGTTTTACGCCGTCTGCGAGTGGTGCAAGAACCATTCTCCGTGTGTACAGTTCGAATTGGTATACGTATACCAGTTCTAATATCAAATAATACAATTAAATAATGCTTATATATCCTATTTCTTGGGTTCGGGAGTGTCGTCTTCAGCAACCTCTTCCTCGACAACCTCCAAGGTCTTGGGTTCCCTTTCACCCCCCTCTTCAACCCCTTCCATGGCCTCTTCCTCAACGTTCTCCTCCGTCTTCTCCTCCACATTTTCCTTCTTCACCTTTTTGCTGGGCGTGCCTTCGTCGTGTTCTCCAGAGTCTTCCAGGGGTCGCTTAGACGATCCTGTAGTATCAGCTGTAGCAGTTTCTTCAGCCTCTTCCTCGGCTTCCTCCTCAACACCAACAGCACCCCCATCCTCAATATCCACACTCTCTCGAGTATCCTTCTTATCATCCGCTCCATTAACCACTTCGTTCAGCACCGTGGCATCTCCCAGCTTGCTCCACAGCCCGCTCACTCGAGCAGCTCTCCATCCAAGCCAATCAGCAGCAGCAATGTCTTCCATACACTTTGCCTGCTCTGCCTCGTCCAGGAAATCCCAGTCCATCTTCTTGACCTTGTCCAGCTCTCCTAGCTTGTCAATGTATACCTGAGGCTGGCCAACAGAAGACTCTTCAGTCGTAACAAGTCGAGAAAGCCCGGTTTCAACGCCCCACAGCTTTGTAAGCGCATCTGTGCCCATCTCGTATCTCCACCGAGGCCGTACGTGTCCCAGTTTCTCAACCAGCTCCTCCACACCCTCGATTTCACTGATGCTGCTCATCACGGGCTTCTCGTAAGCAGGACAGTTCTCCAGCTTCCACTCCACCCACTTTTGGTCAAACTGAAACACCTGTCGGATGATTCTCGACAAGACAAGGTTGAAGTCGGGGCTCAATGTGGGCTTGTACGAGGGTTTATTCTTGCTGGTGGACTCGAAATGAGCCACGACAGAGTCAAAAAACACCTCATCGGCAGCAGACAAGGTGTACGCGTACTGAACACTTCGGTTTGTAGCACTGGCCGGAATCTTGGCCTTGCTTTTCTCCGTCAATGAAAGCATAAACTCGGAAAAAATGAGAATCTGTGTCCAAATGGCCCGTCGAAAGTTGGTATCGGACAACTGGAGCGTGAAAAGATCCGGATTAGTCAACCACTTGGCATTGAGTGTCCGTGAAGAATGATTGTCGCGATTGTGACTATCCCGAGACCCGGAATCTCGACCTCCACTTCCTCCTCCACCGTGTCCTCCTCCTCCCGATGATCCACCACCTCCCTGATGATTACCGCCCTCACGTGAGTCTCTCTTGGCCCACCGAGACCCTCCCTGTGTAGGAGCAACTACTTCGATAGACCCATCGTGAGATCGAAGAGTTTTGACGGTTGCTTTCAGACATGTTTGAAGCTTGGTCATTTCAGCGTCGGCATCCTTGGCATTCAAAAGAATGGTAGGATCAGCAAAGTACTTTTGTAGACCCCAAAACAGAGCATAAGGCGAGTCTGCAGGGGGCTCTGAGGCCGTTCCTTCCTTGACAAGAGCAGGAGTGGCTGTTTTTTCCTTCTTCTTTTCTTCTTCAACGCCGTCCATATCATCATCGTCGTCTTCATCGTCGTCGTCATCTTCGTCATCATCGTTCTCATCTCCTCCGTCTTCCTCCTTCTGCCCTTCGTAACCCTCAAAAACAGTAATGTTCTCCACATTGAACTCGCCCTTTTGGTTCAACCCAGACCGCTCACTCAGAGGGAAGGCACGTGACAGAAAAATGAGAATCTCGCCGGCGAACACCGCGTCACGTGACTTGCTCACCCTCCGCAGCAGCGCGTTGGCCAGCCGGATCAACGTGGTGCCCGGCGCCTTTCGGCCACTCAGACGAGTCACACGTGCAGCAGTATCACGGCCGCCAGACTGTTGCTCACGTGACACAGTCATCAGCTGCTCCTCACGCGACACCAGGTAGTGCGTCCAAAAGTGTCGGCACCAGTCGACTGTGTGGATATCGAAAATGTCTTCCACCAGGGCCAGGGTCAAGGTTGGTTCCACAAGTGGTTTTTCGTCCTGTGCTGTTTCCTGCTGCGACTCGTATGTGATCAGGTCGAGCAGAGCTGCTAACGATCGCCCCCGTGTGTCTTCTGGCTGCAGCATAATCTTGTCAAACATGACTTGACGGAAAATGTTGTCCAGATTGTCTGTGGGGTTTTGGTCGGTGTATTTTTGGCACCATTGTTTGAATCCGCTAGTTGCTAGCGTTTTCGGCTCTAGGCGGGTGTAGTCCGTCTTGTAATGGCTGCTGACCTTGTCGAGGACGGTGACCAGTTTTTTTTCCATGGTTGTTTTGATGGATGTCGTAATTATATTTTTAGGTGTGGTTTTTGATCAGACTGGCGATGTTGATTTGGTGGTTGAACTTTGACGGGGGTTGAGTTTGGAGGGTGGAGGGAGGTGGATGGGGGAATAAATTGCGAAAAAATGGAAATAAATTAGATAAAAGATTTTGGTCAGAGAAGAATGGCTACTATGGCGGTGTGCATACTTCTGATCAAAAAATTATTTCTATTGGTAAAGTATCCATGGTTTTATAGTGTGTATGGTGTGAGGGAGAATAGCAATGGTTGGATTGAAGTGGATATGAAAGATTGACGAGAGAATACGGGACGATACAAAAGAGTGATACAACGTAGATACTGTATGAACGGTTTTGCTTATTGAACTGATTAGTCAGCACTTATTATTCGTCATGTTGACTAAACGACTTTTGAGGTGACTAATGGGCTCGACATGAAGTACCACTACGACATGAAGAGATGGGCAATAGAGCAACGTTCAAAACAAGTCTTTAGCTCACGTGTACCAGTAGTACCCGGTAGAGCATCTTAATGAGTCAATTCGTGTACGGTTCTATACACACGCTCTGTACATCTCACTACTATCACCACCACCAAACATCCACAACTGGCATTTACTATATACATATGGGTGAGTCATTAGTCTCGTGATTTCTCCTTCTTCTTGTACACCTGGGACCGGGGGTACTTGAGCACGTAGGACCCGGTGTCCTTGAGCTTTTCGTAGTAAGGTCGGTCGATCTTGTTCTTGTAGATGAAGGCCTCATCCTTGGCGGGCAGAGTGGGGGGCTGCTTCTTCTCAACAAGAGCCTCGGCGTCCCGGGTCTTCTTGGCAAAGAAGGCTCGCAGCTCGTAGAAGCAGTGCATACACAGAGTGTGCATTCGCTTCACATGTCCACAGGCAGGACATCGGTTGAGGTTAGTCATGGGCTTGAGGGCCTTTGTGTCGGCGAGGAACCGCTTTCGTTTTTGACCGTACGACACCTTCTTTTTGGGCACCGCGTACACAATGCCGTGGTCGCAATCCTCATGCTTATGCTGCTGCTCAAGATCCACCTCTCGGCTGGGGGAGTCGAGATCCAGATCTCGCTGGGCTCCTCCGAAAAGACCTCCGAGAAGCCCGGGAGCAAGAGTCACGCTCACGGCGACGGGGATCTGGGCGCTGAGAGCAGCCACAAACGGCTTGGTCAGTTGTAGAGCCATTTCGTCAGTTGTGTTGTGTGGTGATCTTTGAGCGTTGTGGTGATTTACAGTTGGGAGGATTTTTCAGGTCACGTGCAAGAGGTGTTGTGGTTAGGGTTTGTGGGAGTGAGTATAAAAACTAGAGTGGAGACCGAATAACTGATTCAAGGTTGGATAACGTGATATCGTGGGTGTGTTTGGTATTAAAATGATCGCGTGTGACTCAGGAATATGACAATATGAAAAATATTATCGTGTGATAACTGTAGGAGGAGTTATGAAGGAAATTGAATTTTGGAGATGAAAAAGGACCCCAGAAGAAAAATAAAAACCGTCATTACAACAATTCACCTTGTCAGTTTCGTTTTGCACAGTTATCTCTTCATAATGTCCTTTCTTTCTGGTTTTACGTTGACCCTCTAATATATCACGATAACCACGTCAATCATACACTCACACCCACAGTCAGGAGAACACCACCACACAACGTGCCTGTCGTGTGAAGCTGAAAGAACAAATCACGTGACTCAACAGTCCCCCCCCCCCCCCCCCCCCCC